>CM051378.1:802328-836692 GCA_028015245.1 Cardamine occulta
GTTCTTTGGAATCTGTATAGGAGTTTCTAATGGTTAATTTTAGGAGTTTAGAAGAATACATGAAGCTGAAACAACACCTATTGATGTGACCATGAAGAATCAATGCTTTCATTCCATGGATTTGATCATATTCAAGCTGAAAATCCTAAAGCGGAGTTATGACCTATCAAGATAGAAATATGAGAGTGAATAGAAGTGTTGAAGTCTCCAAAATGATTGACCCATGCTATTAAGGGAAAGTCAAAGTAGGAAACAAACAGTATAGTTTTTCCCCACGGATTGTGTTGGTTCTTAGAATCTCATAGGAGGGTTTATTGGTGAATTTGGGCGTTGTGAGAAACAAGACACGTATATGGTATTTGAAACAACACCTATTGATGTGAATATGAAGAAGAAATCAATTCTTTTTCATTTCCAAAGATTTGACACATTTTAAATTTGAGAACACAAAAAGCTGAGTTATGACCCTTCAAGATAGAAATAGGAGTGAATAGAAGTGTGGAAATGTCCAAAGTAGTGGAAAGCGTGCTATTAAGGTGGGAAAGCAAGTCGGAGTAAGAAACAAACATTATAAAGGCCTATCCTACTTGGGTTCTGTTGGATCTTTGAATCTCATAGGAGTTTCTATTGGTAAATTTGGGGAGTTTTAGAAAAAATACACATATTGTAGCTGGAAACAACACCTAATGATGTTCAGATATAAGAAGAATCAATGCTTTTTCATTTCTAAAAGATTTGACCATTTTAAAGTTGAGGGAACACCAAAAAACAGTTATGACCCTTCAAGATAGAAATGAAAGTGGAATAGAAGTGTGGAAATGTCAAAGTAATTGGAAGCATGCTATTAAGGTGGAGAGAAACAAGTCAAAAGTAGGAAAAACAAATGTATAAACAAATCCTCAGATTCACATTAGTTCTTTGAATCTCATAAGAGTTTCTATTGGTAAATTTGGGAGTTTAGAAAGAATACACACTATGTGGAAGCTGAAACAACACCTATTGATGTGAATATGAAGAATGTTGTTTTCATTTCCCAGGATTTGACCATTTTCAAGCTGAGAATCCTAAAAAGCAGGAGAGTTATGACCTATCAGCAGCTAGAAATAGGGAGTGAATAAGGAAGTGAAGTCTCAAAGTGATTTGAATCATCCTTTATTAAGGGAGAAGAAGTCAAAGTAAGAAACAAACATTATAGTTTCTCCCCAGTTGTGTTAGTTCTTAGAATCTCATGGGAGGTTTTATTAGTGGTGAATTTGGGGAGTTGTAGAAACAAGACACATAGAGGCTGAAACAACACCTATTACAGTGTGAATATGAAGAATCCGTACTTTCATTTCCAAAAATTTGACCATTTCAAGTTGAGAACAACAAAAAGCAGGAGTTATGACCCTTGAAGATAGAAATGAGAGTGAATAGAAGTGTGGAAATATTAAAGTGAGCAGGAAGCATGCTATTATTAAGGTGGAGAAGCAAGTCAAAGGATGAAACAAACGTACTAGCTAATCCAACAGTTACATTTGGTTCTTTGAATCTCATAAGAGTTTCTAATGGTTAATTTAGGAGTTTTTAGAAAGAATACACATGTGTGGAAATTTGAAACAACACCTATTGATGTGAATATGAAGAATCAATGCTTTCATTTCCATGGATTTGATCATATTCAAGATAAGAATCCTAAAAGAAACAGAGTTATGACACATCAAGGAATGAGAAATGAGAGTGAATAGAATTAATAAAGTCTCAAAGTAGTTGAAGCATGCTATTAAGTGGGAGAAGAAGTCAAAGTAAGAAACAAACATTATGGTTTTCCCACAGTTGTGTTGGTTCTTAGAATCTCATAGGAGGTTTTATTGTGGTGAATTTAGGAGTTGTAGAAAAGACACATATAGGTGACAACACCTATTGATGTGAATATGAAGTTTAAGTACTTTCATTTCCAAGATTTGACTACATTTTAAATTGAGAACACCAAAAGCGGAGTTATGACCCTGCAAGATGGAAATGAAAGTGAATAGAAGTGTGTGGAAATGTAGAAGTGGTGGGAAGCATGCTATTAAGATCCTGAAGCTAGTCAAAAGTAAGAAACAAACATCTAGCTTATCCAACGGTTATGTTAGTTCTTTAGATTTTCATAGGAGTTTCTGTTAACAGTAAATTTGGGAGTTTTAGAAAAAATACACATGGTGAAGCTGAAACAACACCTATTGATGTGAATATGAAGAATCAATGCTTTCATTTTTCCACATGGATTTGATCATATTCAAACTAAGAACACGGTGACGGAGTTATGACCCTTCAAGATAGAAATTAAGAGTGAATAGAAGTGTGGAAATGTCAAGAAGTGGAAGCATCCACTAAGGTGCGAAGCAAGTCAAGTAAGAAACAAGATGTAAAGCTTATCAACAGTTACATTGAATTATTTGAATCTCATAAGAGTTCTATTAGTAGAATTTAGGAGTTTTAGAAAGAATTTACATATTGAAAATTTGAAACAACACCTATTGATTTGAATATGAAGAATCAATGCTTTCATTTCAAAAGTTTGACCATTTTCAAGTGAGAACACCCAAAGCGAGAGTTATAACCCTTCAAGATAGAAATGAGAGAGTGAATAGAAGTGTGGAAATGTCCAAGTAGTGGAGGCTTATGCTATTAAGGTGGAGAAGCATGTTAAAGAAAGAAACAAACATTATGGCTTATCCAACAGTTCTGTTAGTTCTTTGAATCTCGTAAGAATTTCTAATAGTAGAATTTGGGGAGTTTTAGAAAAGAATACACATATTGAAGAGTACAAACGACACACAGTGATGTGAATATGAAGAATCAATGCTTTCGCTTCCATGGATTTGATCATATTCAAGCTGAGAAATCTAAAATAGAGTTATGACCTGCCAAGATAAGAAATTGGAGTGAATAGAAGTGTTGAAATATCGAAGTAGTTGAAGCATGCTATTAAGGGGAGAAAGAAGTCAAAAGTAGAAAACAAACCCATAGTTTTCCCCGCAGTTGTATTAGATTCTTAGAATCTCATAGGAGGTTTATTGGTGAATTTGGGAGTTGTAGAAAGAAGACACATATGAGGCTGAAACAACACCTATTGATGTGAATATGAAGAATCAATGCTTTCATTTCCAAAATTTGACCTTTTTTAAGTTGAGAACTTCAAAAGCGGAGTTATGACCCTTCAAGATAGAAATGAGAGTGAATAGAAGTGTGGAAATGTCAAAGTGGTGGAAGCATGCTAGTAAGGTGGAGAAGCAAGTCAAAGTTGAAACAAACATTATGCTTATCCAACAGTTACCATTAGTTCTTTGAATCTACTGTTAGGAGTTCCTATTGGGCAAAATTTGGGAGTTTTAGAAAAAATACACATATTGAAGCTGAAACAACACCTATTGATGTGAATATGAAGAATCAATGCTTTCATTTCCACTTCGTTTGATCATATTCAAGCAGAGAACACCAAAAACCAGAGTGCATGACCACTTAAAGATAGAAATTGGAGTGAATAGAAGTGTAGAAATCTCAAAGTAGTTAAAAGTATGCTAATGAGGTGGAGAAGCAAGTCAAAGTAAGAAACAAACATTATAACTCATTCACAGTTCTGTTAGCTCTTTGAATCTTATAGGAGTTTTTTATTAATTTGGGAGTTTAGAAAGAACCACGTATGGAAGTGAAACCCTTTTATTAGTGTGAATATGAAGAATCGATACTTTTCATTTCAAAGTTTGACTGACCATTTTCAAAATTTGAAACACCAAAAACAAAGTTATAACCCTTCAAGATAGAAATGAGAGTGAATAAGGGGTATTGGAAATGTCAAAGTAGTGCAAGCATCTTATTAAGGTGAAGCGAAATCCCAGTAAGAAACAAACAGTATAGCTTATCCCACTTGATTACATTGATTCTTGAATCTCATAGAGTTTCAGTAGTAAATTTAGGGGAGTTTTAGAAAGAATACACATATTGAAGCTGAAACAACACCTATTGATGTGAATATGAAGAATCAATGCTTTCATTTCACATGGCGTTGATCATATTCAAGTGAGAATCCCTAAAAGCGAGTTATGACCTATCAAGATAGAAATGAGAGTGAATAGAAGTGTGGAAATGTCAAAGTAGTGGAAGCATGCTATTAGGGTGGGAGAGAAGCAGAAGTCAAAGTAAGAAACAAACATTACCAAAGCATATCCAGCAGGTTAAATTAGTTCCCCAAACGTCTCATAAGATTTTCTATTAATTAAATTTCGGAGTTTTAGAAAGAATACACATATTAATTTGAAACAACACCTATTGATGTTATGAAGAAGAATCAAATGCTTTTCATTTCCATACGTTTGATCATATTCCCGTTGAAATCCTAAAAGCAGTGTTATGACCTATCAAGATCGAAATGAAAGTGAATAGAAGTGTTGAAGTCTAAAAGTAGTTGAAGTGTCCAAGTAGTTGAAGCATGCTATTAAGGGGAGAAGAAGTCAAAGTAGGAAACAAAGATTATAGTTTTTTCCCAAAATTTGTATTAGTTCTTAGGATCTCATAGGAGGGTTTTTATTAGGTGAACTGGGGGAGTTGTAGAAAGAAGGAGCACATATGGAGCTGAAACAACACCTATTGATGTGAATATGAAGAATCAATGCTTTCATTTCCAAAAGATTTGACCATTTTCATGTTGAGAACACCAAAAAGCGGAGTTATGACCCTTCAAGAAAGAAATCGGAGTGAATAGAGATGTGAAAATTTCAAAGTGGTGGAAGCATGCTATTAAGGTGGAGAAGCGAGTCAAGTGAAAGCGAATATGTGGCTTGTCCAACAATTTTGTTGATTCTTTGAATCTCATAAGAGTTTCTGTTGGTAGAATTTGGGGTTTTAGAAAGAATACACATATTGAAGCTGAAACAACACCTATTGATGTGAATATGAAGAATCAATACTTTCATTTCCAAAGGATTTGACCATTTTCAAGGTAGAAATTCATGGGAGTTATGACCCTTCAAGATAGAAAAGCAGAGTGAATAGAAGTGTACAAATCTCAAAAGTAGTTAAGAGTATGCTATTAAAATTGGAGAAAGCAAGTCAAAGTAAAGAAATAAACATTGTAACAGATCCCAACAGTTCTGTTAGTTCTTTGAATCTCATAAGAGAGTTTCTAATGGTAAATTTGGGAGGTTTAGAGAGAATGCACATATTGAAGCTGAAACAACACCTATTGATCTGATGATGTAGAATCAATGCTTTTATTTCCCATGGCGTTGATCATATTTCAAGCTGAGAATCCTAAAAATAGAGTTATGACCTACCAAGATGAGAAATGAGAGTGAATAGAAGTGTTGAAGTCTCAAAGTAGTTGAAGCATGCTATTAAGGGGAGAAGAAGTCCCATTAAGAAACAAACATTATAGTTTTTCCCCCAGTTGTGTTGGTTATTTAGAATCTCTCATAGGAGGTTTTATTGGTGAATTTGGGAGTTGTAGAAAGAGGAGCACATATGGAGGCTGAAACCCCTTTTTATTAGTGTGAATATGAAAGAATGTTAACATTTCCAAAAGATTTATTCATTTTAAGTTGAGAATTTGCAGGAAAAGCGGAGTTATGACCCTTCAAAATAGGAAAATGAGAGTGAATAGAAGTGTGGAAATGTCAAAGTAGTGGAAGCATGTTATTAAGGTGGAGAAAGCGGAAGTCAAAGTGAAAACCAAACATTATAGCTTATCCAACTGATTCTTGTTAGTTCTTTGAATCTCTTAGGAGTTTCTATTGAGTAGAAGTGAGGGTTTTAGAAAAAATACACATATTAAGGCTGAAACCACAACACCTATTGATGTGCATATGAAGTTCAATAATTTCATTTCCATGGATTTGATCATATTCAAGTGAAACACCAAAAGCGGAGTTATGACCCTTCAAGATCGAAATGAGAGTGAATAGAAGTGTAAGAAATCTCAAAGTAGTTTAAAGTATGCTATTAAGGTGGAGAAGCAAGTCAAAGTAAAGAAACAAACATTATAAGCTTATCACAGGATTACATTTAGCTCTTTTGAATCTTATAGGAGTTTTTATTAGTGAATTTGGGAGTTTTTAGAAAGAATACACATATGGCAGCTGAAACAGCACCTATTGATGTGAAGAATATGAAGAATCAATGCTTTCATTTCCAAGGATTTGACCATTTTCAAAGTAAGAACACCAAAAAGCGAGTTATAACCCTTGAAGATCGAAATGAGAGTGAATTGAAGTGTGGAAATGTCAAAGTAATTGGAAAGCATACTTCAATAAGGTGGAGAAACAAGTCAAAGTAAAAACAAACATTGTAAGCTTATCCTTTGGTTCTGTTAGTTCTTTGAATCTCATAAGAGTTTGTATTAGTAAATTTGGGGTTTAGAAAAGAATACACATATTGAAAATTTGAAACAACACCTGTGATGAATATAGAAGAATCAATACTTTCCATTTTCCATGCGTTGATCATATTTATTTGAGAATCCTAAAACAGAGTGCATGACCTATCAAGATAGAAATGAGAGTGAATAGGGGTATTGGAAATGTCAAAGTAGTGGAAGCATGCTATTAAGGTCGGGAAGCAAGTCAAAGTAGAAAACAAGCATTTAGCAAACATCCAACAGTTCTGTTCAATTCTTTGAATCTCATAAGAGTTTCATTGGTAAAATTTGGGAGTTTTAGAAAAGAATACACATATTGAAGCTGAAACTTGACACCTATTTGATGTGAATATGAAGAATCAATGCTTTCATTTCCATAGTTTGATCATATATTCAAATTTGAGAATCCTAAAACAAATTTATGACCTACCAAGATAGAAATGAGAGTGAATAGAAGTATTTGATCTAAAAGTAAGTTGAAGTGTCAAAAATGGTTGAAGCATGCTATTGAGAGAGAAGAAGTCAAAGTGGGAAACAAAAGTTATAGTTTTTTTCCCACAGGTTGTGTTAGTTCTTAGAATCTCATAGAAAGGTTTATTGTGGGTGAATTTGGGGAGTTGTAGAAAGACACATATGGGCTAGAAACAACACCTATTGATGTGAGAATATAGAGAATCAATGCTTTCCATTTCCAAGAATTTGACCATTTTCATGTTGAGAACACCAAAAAGCAATTATGACCCTTCAAGAAAGAAATGAGAGTGAATAAGAAGTGTGGAAATTTCAAAGTAGTGGAAGCATGCTATTAAGGTGGAAATAGAAAGTCAAAGTAAGAAACAAATATAATAAACATCTAACAATTTTGTTAGTTCTTTGAATCATAAGAGTTTCTATTGGTAGAATTTGGGGAGTTTTAGAAAGAATTAACATATTGACTGAAACAACACCTATTGATGTCCATATATGAAGAATCATTATGTTTTCCCCCAAAGGATTTGACCATTTCAGGGTGAGAACACCCTGAACCAGTTATGACCCTTGCAAGATAGAAATGAGAGTGAATAGAAGTGTACAAATCTCAAAGTAGTTAAAATTATGCTGTTAAGGTGGAGAAAGCAAGTCAAAGTAAGAAACAAACGATATAAACATCAGCAGTTACTGTTGGATTCTTTTGAATCTAAGCAGAGTTTCTAATGGTAAATTTGGGGAGTTTAGAAAGAATACTTATATTAGTGAAACAACACCTATTGATGTGAATATGAAGAATCAATGCTTTTCATTTCCATGGATTTGATCATATTCAAGCTGGGAATCCTAAAAATAGAGTTATGACCTACCAAAGATAGAAATGAGAGTGAATAGAAGTGTTGAAGTCTCAAAGTAGTTGACCATGCATAAGGGGAAGAAGAGAAGTCAAAGTAAAACAAACGACTATAGTTTTCCCACAGTTGTGTTATACTTGAATCTCATAGGAAGTTTTATTGGTGAATTTGGGAGTTGTAGAAAGAAGACAACGTATGGAGGCTGAAACAACACCTAATGATGTGAATATGAAGAATCAATGCTTTCATTTCCAAAATTTGACCATTTTAAGGTGAGAACACCAAAAACGGAGTTATGACCCTTCAAGATAGAAATGAGAGTGAATAGAAGTGAGAAAATGTCAAAGTAGTGGAAACTTTCTTTGTGGGTGGAAAGCAAGTCAAAGTAAAAACAAACATTATATAGCTTATCCACTTGATTTCTATTCTAGTTCTTTGAATCTCATAGGAGTTTCTATTGGTAAATTTAGGAGTTTTAGAAAAAATACACATATTAAGGCTGAAACAACACCTATTGATAATGAATATCAAGAATCAATCCTTTCCATTTCCATGGATTTGATCATATTCCAGTGAGGAAACCAAACGGAGTTATATGGCCCTTCAAAGATAGAAATGAGAGTGAATAGAAGTGTAGAAATCTCAAAAGTGGTTAAATTTGCTATTAAGGTGGAGAAGCAAGTCAGTAAGGAAGAAACAAACATTATAGCTTATCCCACAGTTTCTGTTAGCTCTTTGAATCTCATAGGAGTTTATTAGTGAATTTGGGGTTTTCGAGCATATGGCAGCAGAAACAACACCTATTGATGTGAATATGAAGAATCAATACTTTCATTTCCAAGGATTTGACCATTTCAAGCTGAGAACGCAAAAAGCAAGGTTATAACCTGTCAAGATAGGAAATGGAGTGAATAGGAAATTGGCGATATCCAAGTAGTGGAAGCATGCAATGAAGGTGGAGAAACAGAGTCAAAGTAACAAACAAACATTATAAACAGATCCAACAGTTCTGTTTAGTTCTTCTTTGAATCTCATAAGAGTTTGTATTGGTAGAGATTTGCGAGGTTTTAGAAAAGAATACACATATTGAAGCTGAAACAACACCTAGTGATGTAAGATATGAAGAATCAATGCTTTCATTTCCATGGATTTGATCATATTCAAAGGTAGAGAATCCTAAAACAAGGTTATGACCTATCAAGATAGAAATGAGAGTGAATAGAAATTATTGGAAATGTCAAAGAGGTGGAGAAGCATGCTATTAAGGTGGAGAAAGCAAGTCAAAGTAAGAAACAAACATTATAGCTTATCCAACAGTTACATTGGTTCTTTGAATCTCATAGAAGTTTCTATTGGTAAATTTGGGGGTTTAGAAAGAATACACATATTGAAGCTGAAACAACACCTATTTGATGTGAATATGAAGAATCAATAAACTTTCATTTCCATGGATTTGATCATATTCAAGCTAAGAATCCTAAAAGCAGGTGTTATGACCTATCAAAGATTAGAAATGAGAGAGTGAATAGAAGTGTTGGAAGTCTAAAAGTAGTTGAAGTGTCAAAAGTAGTTGAAGCATGCTATTAAGGGGAGAAGAAGTCAAAGTAAAAACAAAGATTATAGTTTTCCCACAGTTGTGTTAGTTCTTAGAATCTCGCGAGGAGACTTTATTGGGTGATTTGGGGAGTTGTAGAAGAAGACACATATGGACCATGAAACAACACCTATTGATGTGAATATGAAGAATCAATGCTTTTTCATTTCCAAAAGATTTGACCATTTCATGTTGAGAACACCAAAAGCGGAGTTGTTATTACATTCAAGAAAGAAAATGAGAGTGAATAGAAGTGTGGAAATTTCCAAGTAGTGGAGCATGCTGACAAGGTGGAGAGAAGCAAGTCCAAGTCGAAACAAATATAATGACGATCTAGCAAACTGTTAGTTCTTTGAATCATAAGAGTTTCTATTAGTAAGTTGGGAGTTTTCGAAGAATACACATATTGAAGCTGAAACAACACCTATTGATGTGAATATATGAAGAATCAATGCTTTCATTTCCAAGGAGTTGACCATTTTCAAATTGAGAACACCAAAAAGCAGAGTTATGACCCTTCAAGATAGAAATGAGAGTGAATAGAAGTGTACAAATCTCAAAGTAGTTAAAAGTATGCTTTAATGAATTGGAGAAGCAAGTCAAAAGTGAGAAACAAACATTATAAACGATCCAACAGTTCTGTTAGTTCTTTGAATCTCATAAGAGTTTCTAATGGTAGAGATTTGGGTGTTTTCGAAAGAATACACATATTGACGCTGAAACAACACCTATTGATGTGAATATGAAGAGTCAATGCTTTTTCATTTCCAAGAGATTTGACCATTTTCCAGCTGAGAACACCAAAAGCAGAGTTATAACCCTTCAAGATGGAAATGAGAGTGAATAGAAGTGTGAAAATGCTCCAGAAATAGTGGAAAAGCATCTTATTAAGGTGGAGAAGCAAGTCAAAGTAAGAAACAAACATTATAAACTTATCCAACAGTTACATTGGTTCTTTGAATCTCTCACTAAGAGTTTGTATTAGTAAAATTTAGAATTTTAGAAAGAATACACATTTGAAGCTGAAACAACACCTATTGATGTGAATATGGAGAATCAAGTGCTTTCATTTCCGTAGATTTGATCGTATTCAAGTGAGGAATCTTAAAACAGAGTTATGACCTATCAAGATGGAAATGAGAGTGAATAGAAGTTTGGAAATGTCCAAAGTAGTGGAAGCATGCTATTATTAAGGTGGAGAAGCAAGTCAAAGTAAGAAACAAACATTATAACTTATCCACCTGTTCTGTTGGTTCTTTGAATCATAAGAGTTTCTATTGAGTAAATTTGGGAGTTTTAGAAAGAATACGCATATTGGAGCTGAAACAACAACTATTGATGTGAATATGAAGAATCAATGCTTTCATTTCCGTGGATTTGATCATATTCAAGCTGAGAATCCTAAAAACAGTGTTATGACCTATCAAGAAAAAAATGAGAGTGAATAGAAGTGTTGAAATTAAAAAAGTAGTTGAAGTGTCAAAGTGGTTGAAGCATCTTATTAAAGGGAGAAGAAGTAAGTAAGCAAAGATTATAGTTTTTCCCACAGTTGTGTTGGTTCTTGGAATCTCATAGGAGTTTTATTAGTGAATTTGGGAGTTGTAGAAAGAAGACACGTATGGAGCTGAAACAACACTATTGATGTGGATATGAAGAATCAATGCTTTCATTTCCAAAGATTTGTCCATTTTCATGGTCAGAACACCAAAAAGCGAGTTACGGCCCTTCAAGAGAGAAATGAGAGTGAATAGAAGTGTGAAAATTTCAAAAAAGGTAGTGGAAGCATGCTATTTAGGTGGAGAAGCCAAGTCAAAGTAAGAAACAAATATAATAAGCTTATCTATCAATTTTGTTGGATTCTTTGAATCTCATAAGAGTTTCTATTGGTAAATTTAGGAGTTTTAGAAAGAATACACATATTGAAGATGAAACAACACCTATTGATGTGAATACTGAAGAATCAATACTTTCATTTCCAAAGATTTGACCATTTTCAAGGGTGAGAACGCCAAAAGCGGAGTTATGGCCCTTCAAGATAGAAATGAGAGTGAATATAAGTGTTGAAATCTCAAAGTAGTTAAAGTACTGCTATTAAAGTGGAGAAGCAAGTCAAAGTAAGAAACAAACATTATAGCTTATCCAGCCGTTCTGTTGATTCTTTGAATCTAATAAGAGTTTCTAATAGTAAATTTGGGAGTTTTAGAAAGATATACACATATTGAGCTGAAAGCAACACCTATTGATGTGAATATGAAGAATCAATGCTTTCATTTCCAAGGATTTGGCCATTTTAATTTTGAGAACACCAAAAGCAGAGTTATAACCCTTCAAGATAGAAATGAAAGTGAATAGAAGTGTGGAAATGTCAAAGTAGTGGAAGCGTGCTTATTAAGGTGGAGAAGCCTAGTCAAAGTAAGAAACAAACTATTAAAAAAGCTTATCCACAGTTACGGTAGTTCTCTTTTGAATCTCATAAGAGTTTGTATTGGTAAATTTGGGAATTTTAGAAAAGGGCTACACATATTGAAGCTGAAACAACACCTATTGATGGTGAATCTGCAGAATCAATGCTTTCATTTCCATGGATTTGATCGTATTCAAGCTGAGAATCCTAAAAAGCGAGTTATGACCTATCCCAAGATAGAAATGAGAGTGAATAGAAGTGTGGAAATGTCAAAGAATTGGAAGCATGCTTATTAAAGTTGGAGAAACCAGTCAAAGTAAGAAACAAAACGTACCAAAGCTTATCCAGTTCCATTAGTTCTTTGAATCTCATTAGAGTTTCATTGGTAACATTTGGGAGTTTTAGAAAGAATACACATATTAATTTGAAACAACACCTATTGTTGTGAATATAGAAGAATAAATACTTTCATTTCCGTAGATTTGATCATATTAAATCTGAGAATCTTAAAACAGTGTTATGACCTATCAAGATAGAAATGAGAGTGAATAGAATTGTTGGAGAGTCTAAAGTAGTTGAAGTGTCAAAGTAGTTTAGGCTATGCTTGTAGAGGGAGAAGAGATTGATAAGTAAGAAGCAAAGGTTCTAGTTTTTCCCACAGTTTTGTTAGTTCTTAGAAGTCTCATAGGAGGTTTTATTGGTAGATTTGGGAGTTGTAGAAAGAAGTGCACATGTGGAAGGCTCGAGCACACCTATTGATATGAATATGAAGAATCAATGCTTTCATTTCCAAAAGATTTGACCATTTTCATTGAGAACACCAAAAGCGAAGTTATGACCCTTCAAGAAAGAAATGAGAGTGAATAGAAGTGTGGAAATTTCCAAGTAGTGGAAGCATGCTATTAAGGTGGAGAAAGCAAGTCGAAAGTAAGAAACAAATATAATAGCTTATCCTAACATTTTGTTAGTTCTTTGAGATCTCATAAGAGTTTCTATTAGTGAATTTGGGAGTTTTAGAAAGAATTACACATATTGAAGCTGAAACAACACCTATTGATGTGAATATGAAGAATCAATGCTTTGCATTTCCAAGTTTGACCCATTTTTCAAAGGTGAGAACACCAAAAACGGAGTTACGACCCTTCAAGATAGATATGAGAAGTGAATGAAGTGTACTGGAAATCTCAAAGTAGTTAAAGTATTATCTTATAGGTGGAGAAGCAAGTCAAGTAATGAAACAAACATTAAAACATCAACAGTTCTTTAGTTCTTTGAATCTCATAGGAGTTTTACTGAAGTAAATTTGGGAGTTTTAGAAGAATACACATATTGAAGCTGAAACAACACCTATTAGTGTGAATATGAAGAATCAATGCTTACAAACCCCTAAATTTGATCATATTCAAGCTTGGCAGAATCCTAAAAACAGAGTTATGACCTATCAAGATAGAAATGAAATTGAATAGAAGTGTTGAAGTCTCAAAGTAGTTGGAAACATGCTTATTAAGGGGAAAAGAAATCAAAGTAAGAAACAAAGCGTTATAGTTTATCCCACCGTTGTATTAGTTCTTAGGATCTCATAGGATTCTTCATTGGTGAATTTGGGAGTTGTGGAAAGAAGACACATATGGAGGCTGAAACAACACCTAATGATGTGAATATGAAGAATCAATGCTTTCATTTCCAAGATTTGACCATTTTAAGTTAAGAACACCAAAAACAGAGTTATGACCCTTCAAGACTAGAAATGAGAGTGAATGGAAGTGGGGAAATGTCAAAGTAGTGGAAACATGCTATTAAGGTGGAGAAGCAAGTCAAAGTAAGAAACAAACATTATAACTTATCCAACAGTTCTGTTAGTTCTTCCGGATCTCATAGGAGTTTCTATTAGTATAATTTGGGAGTTTAGAAAAAATACACATATTGAAGGCTGAAGCAGCACCTAATGATGTGAATATGAAGAATCAATGCTTTCATTTCCATGGATTTGATCATATTCAAAATGAGAACACTTAAAGCACAGTTATGACCCTTCAAGATAGAAATGAGAGTGAATAGAAGTGTAGAAATCTCAAAGTGGTTAAAGTATGCTATTAAGGTGGAGAAACAAGTCAAAGTAAGAAACAAACATTATAGCTTATCCACAGTTCTGTTATTTCTTTGAATCTTATAGGAGTTTTTATTAGTGAATTTGGGAGTTTTGAGAAAGAATACGCGTATAGGCTGAAACCACACCTATTGATGTGAATATGAAGAATCAATGCTTTCATTTCCAAAGATTTGACCATTTTCAAATGAGAACACCAAAAACAGAGTTATAACCCTTCAAGATAGAAATGAGAAGTGAATAGAGGTATGGAAATATCAAAGTAGTGGAAGCATGCTATTAAGGTGGAGAAGCAAGTCAAAGTAAGAAACAAACATTATGGCTTATCCACCGTTCTTAGTTCTTTTGAATCTCATAAGAGTTTGTGTTATTAAATTACGGAATTTTACTGAAAGAGAACACATATTGAAGCTGAAACAACACCCTTATTAATGTGAATATGAAGAATCAATACTTTCGTTTCCATGGATTTGGTCATATTCAATTTGAGAATCCTAAAAGCAGAGTTATGACCTATCAAGATAGAAATGAGAGTGAATAGAAGTGTGGAAATGTCAAAGTAGTAGAAGCATGCTATTAAGGTGGAGGAAGCAAGTCAAAGTAAGAAACAAACATTATAACTTATCCAACGGTTCCGTTGGTTCTTTGAATCTCGTAAGAGTTTCTTTTTAGTAAATTTGGGAATTTTAGAAAGAATACACGTATTGAAGGCTGAAAAGCAACACCTATTAGTGTGAATATGAAGAATCAATGCTTTCATTTCCATGGATTTGGTCATATTCGGGCTGAGAATCCTAAAGCGGTTGTTATGACCTATCAAGATAGGAAATGAAATTGAATAGAAGTGTTGAAGTCTAAAAGTAACTGAAGTGTCAATAGTGGTTAAGCATGCTATTAAGGGGAGAAGAAGTCAAAGTAAGAAACAAAGATTATAGTTTTTCCCACAGTTGTGTTAGTTCTTAGAATCTCATAGGAGGTTTATTGGTGAATTTGGGAGTTGTAGAAAGAAGACACATATTGAGGCTGAAACAACACCTATTGATGTGAATATGAAGAATCGATGCTTTCATTTCCAAAGATTTGACCATTTTCATATTGAGAACACCAAAAACGAGTTATGACCCTTCAAAGAAAGAAATGAGAGTGAATCGAAGTGTGGAAATTTCAAAGTAGTGGAAGCATGCTATTAAGGTGGAGAAGCAAGTCAAAGTAAGAAACAAATATAATAGCTTATCTAACGATTTTGTTAGTTCTTTGAATCTCATAAGAGTTTCTATTAGTAAATTTGGGAGTTTTAGAAAGAATACACATATTGGTGCTGAAACAACACCTATTGATGTGAATATGAAGAATCAATCCTTTCATTTCCAAGGATTTTGACCATTTTCAAAGGTGAGAACACCAAAAGCGGATTATGACCCCTGAAGATAGAAATGAGAGTGAATAGGAAATTAGTGTGCAAATCTCAAAGTAGTTAAAGTATGCTATTGAAGGTTAGGAAACAGAAGTCAAAGTGAGAAACAAACATTATAGCTTATCCAACAGTTCTTTAGTTCTTTGAATCTCATAGGAGTTTACATTGTTAAATTTGGGAGTTTTTAGAAAGAATACACATATAAGGTGAAACAGCACCTATTGATGTGAATATGAAGAATCAATGCTTTCATTCCATGGATTTGATCATATTCAAGCTGAGAATCCTAAAAACAGAGTTATGACCTATCAAGATAGAAATGAAAGTGAATAGAAGTGTTGGAAGTCTCAAAGTAGTTGAAGCATCTTTTAATAAGGAGAGAAAGAAGTCAAAGTAAGAAACAAACATTAAAGTTTATCCCCGCAGTTGTGTTAGTTCTTAGAATCTCATCCAGGAGGGTTTTTATTGGTGAATTTGGGAGTTGTAGAAACAAGACACACCTGGGGCTGAAACAGCACCTATTGATGTGAATATGAAGAATCCAATCCTTTCGTTTCCAAAAGATTTGACCATTTCAAGTTAAGAACACCAAAAGCGGAGTTATGACCCTTCAAGATTAGAAATGAGAGTGAATAGAGGTGTGGAAATGTCAAAGTAGTGGAAACTATGCTATTAAGGTGGAGAAGCAAGTCAAGTAAGAAGCAAATATTATAAAATTGCTCTACTTGATTACATTAGTTCTTTCGAATCTCATAAGAGTTTCCATTTGGTAAATTTGGGAGTTTTAGAAAAAAATACCACATATTGAAGCTGAAACAGCACCTATTGATTTGAATATGAAGAGTCAATGCTTTCATTTCCAGGGAGTTTGACCATTTTCAAGTTGAGAACACCAAAAGCGGAGTTGTGACCCTTCAAGATAGAAATCGAGAGTAGAATAGAAGTAGTAGAAATCTCAAAGTAGTTAAAGTATGCTATTAAGGTGGAGAACCAAATCAAAGTAAGAAACAAACATTATAAAATATCCCACAGTTCCAGTCAGCTCTTTGAATCATATAGGAGTTTTTATTAGTGAATTTGGGAATTTTAGAAAGAGTACACATGGTGAAGCTGAAACAACACCTATTGATGTGAATATGAAGAATCAATGCTTTCATTTCCATGGATTTGATCATATTCAGCTGAGAATCCTAAAAACAGAGTTATGACCTATCAAGAGATAGAAATGAGAGTGAATAGAAATTTGGAAATGTCAAAGTAGTGGAAGCATGCTAATAAGGTGGAGAAGCAAGTCAAAGTAAGAAACAAACATTATAAAAAGCTTATCCAACAGTTCTGTTAGTTCTTTGAATCTCAAAAACGAGTTTCTATTGGCTAAATTTGGGAGTTTTAGAAAGATTCACACATATGGGAAGCTGAAACATGCACATTATTGATGTGAATATGAAGAATCAATGCTTTCATTTCCATGGATTTGATCATATTAAAGCTGAGAATCCTAAAAGCGGTGTTATGACTTATCCAAGATAGAAATGAGAGTGAATAGAAGTGTTGAAGTCTAAAAGTAGTTGAAGTGTCAAAGTGGTTGAAGCATGCTATTAAGGAGAAAAGAAGTCAAAGTAAGAAACAAAGATTATAGTTTTTTCCCACACAGTTTGTTAGTTCTTCGAATCTCCTACGAGTTTTATTGGTGAATTTGGGAGGTTTAGCAAGCAGCCACATATGGCAGCTCAAACAACACCTATCGATGTGAATATGAAGAAGCAACGCTTCCACTTCCAAGGATTTGACCATTTTCAAGTTTAGAACACCAAAAACGGAGTTATGACCCTTCAAGAAAGAAATGAAAGTGAATAGAAATGTGGAAATTTCAAAGTAGTGGAAGCATGCTTATTAAGGTGGAGAAGCAAGTCAAAGTAAGAAACAAATATAATAGATTATCTAACAATTTTGTTGGTTCTTTGAATCTCATAAGAGTTTCTATTGGCTAAATTTGGGAGTTTTAGAAAGAGCACACATATTGAATTTGAAACAACACCTATTAATTTGAATATGAAGAATCAATGCGTTCATTTCCAAGCACTTGACCATTTTCAAAATTGAGAACACCAAAAGCGGAATTATGACCCTTCAAGATAGAAATGAGAGTGAATAAGAAGTGTACAAATCTCAAAGTAGTTAAGAGTATGCTATTAAGGTCCGCGAAGCAAAGTCAAAGTAAGAAACAAACATTATAGCTTATCCAACAGTTCTTTAGTTCTTTGAATCTCATAGGAGTATTATTAGTAAAGTTGGGAGTTTTAGAAAGAATACACATATTAAAGTGAAACAGCACCTATTGGTTTGAATATGAAGAATCAATGCTTTCATTTCCATGGATTTGATCATATTCAAGTGAGAATCCTAAAAGCGAGTTATGACCTATCAAGATAGAAATGAGTGAATAGAATTATTGAAGTCTCAAAGTAGTTGAAGCATGCTATTAAGGGAGAAAGAAGTCAAAGTAAGAAACAAACATTATAGTTTATCCATAGGTTGTGTTGGTTCTTAGAATCTCATAGGAGGTTTTATTGGTGAATTTAGGAGTTGTAGCAAACAGACACACGTGGAGCTGAAACCACCCCTATTTGATGTGAATGTGAAGAATCAATGCTTTCATTTCCAAAGATTTGACCATTTTCAAGTTAAGAACACCAAAAGTGGAGTTATGACCCTTCAAGATAGAAATGTGAGTGAATAGAAGTGTGGAAATGTCAAAGTAGTGGAAGCATGCTATTAAGTTGGAGAAGCAAGTCAAAGTAAAAAGCCGATAATATAGCTTATCCTTGAGTTCCGTTAGTTCTTTGAATCTCATAAGAGTTTCTATTAGTAAATTTGGGAGTTTAGAAAGAATACACATATTGAAGCTGAAACAACACCTATTGATTTTAATATAAAGAGTCAATGCTTTCATTTCCAAGAATTTGACGATTTTCAAGTGAGAACACCAAAAGCGGAGTTGTGACCCTTCAATATAGAAATGAGAGTGAATAGAAGTGTAGAAATCTCAAAGTAGTTAAAGTATGCTATTAAGGTGGAGAAGCAAGTCAAGTAAGAAACCAAACATTATAGCTTATCCACAGTTCTGTTAGCTCTTTGAATCTTATAGGAGTTTTATTAGTGAATTTGGGAGTTTTAGAGAAAGAATACTGCACATGGAAGGCTGAAACACACCCCATTGATGTGAATATGAAGAATCAATGCTTTCATTTCCAAGGATTTGACCATTTCCAAGTTGAGAACACCAAAAACAGAGTTATGACCATTCAAGATAGATATGAGAGTGAATAGAATTGTGGAAATGTCAAAGTAGTGGAAGCATGCTATTAAGGTGGAGAAGCAAGTCAAAGTAAGAAACAAACATTATAGCTTATCCAACAGTTCTGTTAGTTCTTTGAATCTCATAAGAGTTTCTATTGGTTAATTTGGGAGTTTTAGGAAAGAATGCACATATCGAAGCTGAAACAAAACCTATGGATGTGAATATGAAGAATCAATGCTTTCGTTTCCGCCGATTTGATCTCATATTCAAGTGAGAATCCTAAAAACAGAGTTATGACCTATCAAGATAGAAATGAGGAATGGATAGAAGTGTGGAAATGTCAAAGTAGTGGAAACGTTTGTTATTAAAGGTGGAGAGAAGCAAGTCAAAGTAAAAGAAACAAACATTATAGCTGATCCATCGCGTTCCGTTAGTTCTTTGAATCTCATAGGAGTTTCCATTGGTAGAATTTGGGAATTTTAGAAAGACTACACATATTGTAGCTGAAACAACACCCCTTGATGTGAATATGAAGAATCAATGATTTCATTTCCATGGATTTGATCATATTCAAGGTAAGAATCCGAAAAACAGAGTTATGACCTATCAAGATAGAAATGAGAGTGAATAGAAGTGTTGAAATCTCAAAGTAGTTGAAGCATGCTATTAAGGAGAAAAGAAATCAAAGTAAGAAACAAACATTATAGTTTATCCACAGTTGTGTTAGTTCTTAGAATCTCATAGGAGGTTTTTTTGGTGAATTTGGGAGTTGTGGAAAAGAAGACACATATGGAGGCTGAAACAGCACCTATTGATGTGAATATGAAGAATCAATGCTTTCATTTCCAAAGATTTGATCCATTTTCAAGTTGAGAACACCAAAAAGCAGAGTTATGACCCTTCAAGATAGGAAATGAGAGTGGAATAGGGGAAGTGTTAAAATGTCAAAGTAATGGAAGCATGCTATTAAGGTGGAGAAGCTGAAGTCAAGTAAAAACAAATATTATAGCTTATCTATCTGTTCTATTAGTTCTTTGAATCTCATAAGAGTTTCTGTTAGTAAATTAGGGAGTTTTATAGAAAATACATATTGAATTTGAAACCAACACCTAATGATGTGAATATGAAGAATCAATGCTTTCATTTCCAGAGATTTGACCATTGGCAAGCTGGGGACACCAAAAACGGAGTGGTGACCCTTCAAGATAGAAGTGAAATTGAATAGAAGTGTAGAAATCTCAAAGTAGTTAAAGTATGCTAATAAGGTGAGAAGCAAGTCAAAGTAAAGAAACAAACATTATAGCTTATCCCACAGTTCTGTTAGCTCTTTGAATCTTATAGGAGTTTTATTAGTAATTTGGGAGTTTTAGAAAGGATCCACATATGGAAGCTGAAACGACACCTATTGATGTGAATATGAAGAATCAATACTTTCATTTCCAAGGATTTGACCATTTTCAAGTTGAGAACACCAAAAACAGAGTTATGACCCTTCAAGATAGATATGAGAGTGAATAGAATTGTGGAAATGTCAAAATGGTGGGAAGCATGCCTATTAAGGTGGAGAAGCAAGTCAAAGTAAGAAACAAACATTATAGCTTATCCACAGTTCCTGTTAGTTCTTTGAATCTCATAAGAGTTTCTATTGGTTAATTTGGGAGTTTTAGAAAGAATACACATATTGAAGCTGAAACAAAACCTATTGATGTGAATTGATGAAGAATCAATGCTTTTCATTTCCATAAAGTTTGATCATATTCAAGTTAGAATCCTAAAAACAGAGTTATGACCTATCAAGATAGAAAATGAGAGTGAATTAGAATTGTGGAAATGTCAAAGTAGTGGAAGCATGTTATTAAGGGTGGAGAAAGCGAAGTCAAAGTAAGAAACAAACATTATAGCTTATCCTTGAATTAGTTCTTTGAATCTCTTAGGAGTTTCTATTAGTGAAATTTGGGAATTTTAGAAAGAATCCACATATTGAATTTGAAACAGCACCTATTGATGTGAATATGAAGGATCGTTGATTTCATTTCCCTTGGATTTGATCATATTATTTGAGAATCCTAAAAAGCAGAGTTGATGACCTATCAAGATAGAAAGTGAGAGTGAATAGAAGTGTTTGAAGTCTCAAGTAGTTGAAGCATGCTAATAAGGGAGAAAGAAGTCAAAGTATGAAACAAGCATTATAGTTTATCCCACAGTTGTGTTAGTTCTTAGAGATCTCATAAGGAGGTTTCTTGGTGAATTTGGGAGTTGTAGAAAGAAGACACATATGGAAGCTGAAACAACACCTATTGATGTGAGCATAAGAAGAATCGATGCTTTCATTTCCAAAGATTTGACCATTTTCAAGTTAAGAACACCAAAAGCGGAGTTATGACCGTTCCAAGATAGAAATGAGAGTGAATAGAAGTGTGGAAATATCAAAGTAGTTGGAAGCATCCTATTAAGGTGGAGAAGCAAGTCAGAGTAAGAAACAAACAATATGGCTTATCTAACTGTTCCATTAGTTCTTTAAGATCTCATAAGAGTTTCTATTGGTAAATTTAGGAGTTTAAGAAAGAATTCACATATTGAAGCTTGAAACAGCACCCAATGATGTGAATATGAAGAATCAAAGCTGCTTTTCATTTCCA
The DNA here is from genome assembly GCA_028015245.1 of Cardamine occulta. Lineage (NCBI taxonomy): Eukaryota > Viridiplantae > Streptophyta > Magnoliopsida > Brassicales > Brassicaceae > Cardamine > Cardamine occulta. The sequence continues at coordinate 823,486 of CM051378.1, forward strand.
AGGATTTGACCATTTTCAAGTTAAGAACACCAAAAAGAGTTATGACCCTCCAAGATAGATATGAGAGTGAATAGAAGTGTGGAAATGTCAAAGTAGTGGAAGCGTACTTATTAAAGTTGAGAAATAGCAAGTCAAAGTAAAGGAAACAAACTTATGGCTTATCCAACAGTTCCGTGAGTTCTTTGAATCTCATAAGAGTTTCTATTAGTTAATTTGGGAGTTTTAGAAAGAATACACATATTGAAGCTGAAACAAAACCTATTGATGTGAATATGAAGAATCAATACTTTCATTCCATAGTTTTGATCGTAATCGACTGAGAATCCTAAAAACCGAGTTATGACCTATCAAGATAGAAATGAGAGTCAATAGAAGTGTGGAAATGTCAAAGTAGTGGAAGCATGTTATTAAGGTGGAGAAGCAAGTCAAAGTAAGAAACAAACATTATAGCTTATCCAACAGTTCTATTAGATTCTTTGAATCTCATAGGAATTTCTGTTAGTAGAATTTAGAATATTTAGAAAGAATACACATAATGAAGCTGAAACAACACCTATTGATGTGAATATGAAGAATCAATGCAGATTTCATTTCCATGGATTTGATCATATTCGAAACTGAAATCCCTAAAGAGGAGTTATGACCTATCAAGATAGAAATGAGAGTGAATAGAAGTATTGAGAGTCTCCAAGTAGTTGAAGCATGCTATTAAGGGGAGAAGAAGTCAAAGTAGAAACAAACATTATAGTTTATCCCACAGTTGTGTTAGTTCTTGGGAATCTCCCCAGGAGGGTTTCTTGGTGAATTTAGGAGTTGTAGAAAGGAGACACATATGGAAGTGAAACGGCACCTATTGATGTGAATATGAAGAATCAATGCTTTCATTTCCAAAGATTTGACCATTTTCAAGTTGAGAACACACCAAAAGCGGAGTTATGACCCTTCAAGATAGAAATATGAGAGTGAATAGAAGGTGTGGAAATGTCAAAGTAGTGGAAGCATGCTATCAAGGTGGAGAAATAGAGTCAAAGTAAGAAACAAATATTATAAGCTTATCTAACAGTTCTGTTAGTTCTTTTGAATCTCCTTAAGGTTTCTATTTGGTAGGGTTGGGAGTTTAGAAAGAATTCACATATTGAGCCGAAACAACACCTAATGATGTGAATATGAAGAATCAATGCTTTCATTCCAAGGATTTGACCCATTTTCAAGTTAAGAACACCAAAAACAGAGTTGCCCTTACCCTTCAAGATAGATATGAGTGTGAATAGGAATTGTGGAAATGTCAAAATGGTGGAAGCTTGTCTAATAAGGTGGAGAAAACAAGTCCAAAGTAAGAAAAAGACATTATAGCTTATCCAACAGTTCCCTTAGTTCTTTGAATCTCATAAGAGTTTTATTAGTAAATTTGGGAGTTTTAGAAAGAATACACAGCTTGAAGGTAAAACAAAACCCTATTGATGTGAATATGAAGAATCAATGCTTTCATTTCCATGCGTTTGATCATATTCAATCTGAGAATCACTCAACAGAGTTATGACCTATCAAAGATAGAAATGAGAGTGAATAGAAATGTGGCAAATGTCAAAGTAGTGGAAGCGTGTTATTAAGGTGGAGAAGCGAGTCAAAGAAACTAAAGAAACAAACATTATAGCTTATCCCACAGTTCCGTTGGTTCTTTGAATCTCATAGGAGTTTCTATTGGTAAGGTGGGAGTTTTAGAAAGAATACACATATTGAAGGCTGAAACAACACCTACTGTGATGTGAATATTGAAGAATCAATGCTTTCATTTCCATGGATTTGATCATATTCAGTGAGAATCCTAAAGCAGAGTTATGACCTATCAAGATGGAAATGAGAGTGAATACCAGTGTTGAAGTCTCAAAGTAGTTGAGAGCATGCTATTAAGGGGAGAAGAAGTCAAAGTAAGAAACAAACATTATAGTTTATCCTCGGTTGTATTAGTTCTTAGAATCTCATAGGAGGTTTTATTGGTGAATTTGGGAGTTGTAGAAACAAGGGACCCATGTGGAGGCTGAATCCACACCTATTGATGTGAATATGAAGAATCAATGCTTTCATTTCCAAAGATTTGACCATTTTCAAGTTAAGAACACCTAAAGCGGAATTACGACCCTTGAAGATAGAAATGAGAGTGAATAGAAGTGTGGAAATGTCAAAGTAGTGGAAGCATGCTATTAGGTGGGTAGAAGCAAGTCAAAGTAAGAAACAAATGTTATAGCTTATCTATGAGTTCTTTTAGTTCTTTGAATCTCATAAGAGTTTACATTGGTAAATTTAGAGGTTTTAGAAAGAATACACATATTGAAGCTGAAACAACACCTATTGCAATGTGAAGATAACTGAAGAATCAATGCTTTCATTTCCAAAGATTTGACCATTTTAAATTGAGAATACCAAAAAGCGAGTTATGACCCTTCTAGATGGAAATGAAAGTGAATAGAAATGTGGAAATGTCCAAAGTATTGGAAGCATGCTATTATGGTGGAGAAAAAAGTCAAAGTATGAAACAAACGTTATATCTTATCAAACGGTTCTGTTAGTACTTTGAAGCTCATAGGAGTTTCTAATGGTAAATTTGGGAGTTTTAGAAAGAATAGACATATTGAAGCTGAAACAACACCTATTGATGTGAATATGAAGAATCAATGCTTTCATTTCCAAAGATTTGACCATTTTTAAGTTGAGAACACCAAAAACAGAGTTATGACCCTTCAAGATAGAAATGAAAAGTGAATAGAATTTTGGAAATGTCAAAGTAGTGGAAGCATGCTATTAAGGTGGAGAAGCAAGTCAAAGTAAGAAACAAACATCCCATAAGCTTATCCAACAGATTCCACATTAGATTCTTTGAATCTCATAGGAGTTTCCATTGGTAAATTTGGGAGTTTTAGAAAGAATACACATACGGAGCTGAAATAGACACCTATTGATGTGAATATGAAGAATCAATGTTTTCGTTTCCAAGGATTTGACCATTTCAAGTTGAGAACACCAAAACAGAGTTATGACCCTTCGAGATAGATATGAGAGTGAATAGAAGTGTGGAAATGTCAAAGTAGTGGGAGCATGCTATTAAGGTGAGAAGCAAGTCAAAGTAAGAAACAAACATTATAAACAATCCAAGCAGTTCTATTAGTTCTTTGAATCTCATAAGAGTTTCTATTAGTTAATTTGGGAGTTTTAGAAAGAATACACATATTGAAGTTGAAACAAAACCTATTGATGTGAATATGAAGAATCAATACTTTCATTTCCATGGATTTGATAATATTCAAGCTGAGAATCCCTAAAACAGAGTTATGACCTATCAAGATAGAAATGAGAGTGAATAGAAGTGTGGAAATGTCAAAGTAGTGGAAGCATGTTATTAAGGTGGAGAAAGCAAGTCAAGTAAGAAACAAACATTATAAACATCCAGCAGTTCATTGGTTCTTTGAATCTCATAGGAGTTTCTATTGGTAAATTTGAGAATTTTAGAAAGAATACACATATTGAAGTTGAAACAACACCTATTGATGTGAATGTGAAGGATTAATGATTTCATTTCCATGGATTTGATCATATTCAAAAGTGAGAATCCTAAAAACAGAGTTATGACCTATCAAGATAGAAATGAGAGTGAATAGAGAGTGTTGAAGTCTCCAAAGTAGTTGAAGCATGCTATTAAGGGGAGAAGAAGTCCAAAGTAAGAAACAAACATTATAGTTTATCCCACAGTTGTGTTAGTTCTTAGAATCTCATAGGAGGTTTTCTTGGTGAATTTGGGAGTTGTAGAAAGAAGACACATATGGGCTGAAACAACACCTAGTGATGTGGAATATGAAGAATCGATGCTTTCATTTCCAAAGATTTGACCATTTTCAAGTTGAGAACACCAAAAGCGGAGTTATGACCCTTCAAGATAGAAATGAGAGTGAATAGAATTGTGGAAATGTCAAAATGGTGGAAACATGCTATTAAGGTGGAGAAGCAAGTCAAAGTAAGAAACAAATATTATAGCTTATCTAACGGTTCAATTAGTTCTTTGAATCTCATAAGAGTTTCTATTGGTAAATTTGGGAGTTTTAGAAAGAATTCACATATTGAAGCCCGAAACAACACCTATTGATGTGAATATGAAGAATCAATGCTTTTCATTTCCAAGGATTTGACCATTTTCAAGTTAAGAACACCAAAGCAGAGTTATGACCCTTCAAGATAGAATATGAGAGTGAATAGAAGTGTGGAAATGTCAAAGTAGTGGAAGAACGCTATTCAGGTGGAGACGCAAGTCAAAGTCAGAAACAAACATTATAGCTTCTCCAACACTTATGTTAGTTCTTTGCATCTCATAAGAGTTGATTATTGGTAAATTTGGGAGTTTAGAAAGAATACACATATTGAAGCTGAAACAAAACCTATTGATCACGAATATGAAGAATCAATGCTTTCATTTCCATGGATTTGATCATATTCAAGCTGAGATTCAATAAAAACAGAGTTATGACCTATCAAGATAGAAATGAGAGTGAATAAAGTGTGGAAATGTCAAAGTAGTGGAAGCATGTTATTAAGGTGGAGAAGCAAGTCAAAGTAAGAAATAAACATTATGAACTTATCCCACAGTTCCATTAGTTCTTTGAATCTCATGGGAGTTTCTATTGGTAAATTTGGGAGTTTAGAAAGAATACACATATTGAAGCTGAAACAACACCCTCTTGATGTGAATATGAAGAATCAATGCTTTCATTTCCATGGATTTGATCATATTGAATCTGAGAATCCTAAAAAAGCAGAGTTATGACCTATCAAGATAGAAATGAGAGTGAATAGAAGTGTTGAAGTCTCAAAGTGGTTGAAACATGCTATTAAGGGGAGAAGAAGTCAAAGTAAGAAACAAACATTATAGTTTATCCACAGTTGTTTGTTCTTAGAATCTCATAGGAGGTTTTATTGGTGAATTTGGGAGTTGCTAGAAACAAGACACATATGGGGCTGAAACAACACCTATTGATGTGAATATGAAGAATCAATGCTTTCATTTCCCAAAGATTTGACCATTTTCAAGTTAAGAACACCAAAAAAAGAGTTATGACCCTTCAAGATAGAAGTAAGAGTGAATAGAAGTGTGGAAATGTCAAGTAGTGGAAGCATGCTATTAAGGTGGAGAAGGCAAGTCAAAGTAAGGAAACAAATATTATGGCTTATCTAACAGTTCTGTTAGTTCTTTGAATCTCATAAGAGTTTCTATTGGTAAATTTGGGGTTTTAGAAGAATACACATATTGAAGCTGAAACAACACCTATTGATGTGAATATGAAGAATCAATGCTTTTCATTTCGAAGATTTGACCATTTTTAAGTTGAGAATACCAAAAGGCAGAGTTATGACCTTCAAGATAGAAATGAAAGTGAATAGAAGTGTGGAAATGTCAAAGTAGTGGAAGCATGCTATTAAAGTTGGAGAAGCAAGTCAAAGTAAAGAAACAAACATTATGGCTTATCCAGCAGTTCTGTTAGTTCTTTGAATCTCATAGGAGTTTCTTTTGGTAAATTAGGGAGTTTAGAAAGAATACACATATGGAGCTGAAGCAACACCTATTGATGTGAATATGAAGAATCAATGTTTTATTTTTCAAGGATTTGACCATTTTCAAGTTGAGAACACCAAAAAGCAGAGTTATGACCCTTCAAGATAGATATGAGAGTGAATAGAAGTGTGGAAATATCCCAAAATAGTGGAAGCATGCTATTAAGGTGGAGAAGCCGAAGTCAAAGTAAGAAACAAACATTATAAGCTTATCCAACAGTTCTGTTAGTTCTTTGAATCTCACAAGAGTTTCTATTAGTTAATTTGGGAGTTTTAGAAAGAATACACATATTGAAGCTGAAACAAAACCTATTGATGTGAATATGAAGAATCAATGCTTTCATTTCCATGGATTTGATCATATTGAAGTGAGAATCCTAAAAACAGAGTTATGACCTATCAAGATAGAAATGAGAGTGAATAAAGTGTGGAAATGTCAAGTGGTGGAAACATGTTATTTAGGTGGAGAAGCAAAGTCAAAGTAAAGAAACAAACATTATAAGCTTATCCACAGTTCTTGTTAGTTCTTTGAATCTCATAGGGTTTATTGGTAAATTTGGGGATTTTAGAAAGAATACACATATTGAAGCTGAAACAACACCTATTGATGTGAATATGAAGAATCAATGCTTTCATTTCCATGGATTTGATCATATTCAAGCTGAGAATCCTAAAAACAGAGTTATGACCCTTCAAGATAGAAATGATAGTGAATAGAAGTGTTGAAGTCTCGAAGTAGTTGAAGCATGCTATTATAGGGGAGAAAGAGTCAAAGTAAGAAACAAACATTATAGTTTATCCTAGTTGTGTTAGTTCTTAGAATCTCATAGGAGGTTTCTTGGTGAATTTGGGAGTTGTAGAAAGAAGACACATATGGAGGGTGAAACAACACCTATTGATGTGAATATGAAGAATCAATGGCTTTCATTTCCAAAATTTGACCAAGTTGAGGAACATTATGACCCTTCAAGATAGAAATGAGAGTGAATGGAAGGGTTGAAATCTCAAAGTAGTTGAAGTATGCTTTTAAGGTGTTGAAGCAAGTCAAAGTAAAAACAAACATTATAGCTTATCCACAGGTTACGGTAGCTCTTTGAATCTTATAGGAGTTTTATTAGTGAATTTGGGAGTTTTAGAAAAGAATACACATATGGAAGCTGAAACAACACCTATTGATGTGAATATGAAGAATCAATACTTTCATTGTTAAGGATTTGACCATTTTCAAGTTAAAAACACCAAAGACAGAGTGATGACCTTTCAAGATGGATATGAGAGTGAATAGAAGTGTGGAAATGTCTAAGTAGTGGAAGCATGCTATTAAGGTGGAGAAGCAAGTCAAAGTAAGAAACAAACATTATAAACTTATCCACAGTTCCGTTAGTTCTTTGAATCTCATAAGAGTTTCCTAATGGTAAATTTGGGAGTTTTAGAAAGAATACACATATTGAAGCTGAAACAAAACCTATTGATGTGAATATGAAGAATCAATGCTTTCATTTCCATGGATTTGATTCATATTCAACTGAGGATCATAAAAACAGAGTTATGACCCTTCCAAGATAGAAATGAAAGTGAATAGAAGTGTGGAAATGTCAAAGTAGTGGGAAGCATGTTATTAAGGTGGAGGAAGCAAGTCAAGTAAGAAACAAACATTATAAACAATCCCGGGAGTTCCATTAGTTCTTTGAATCTTATAGGAGTTTACTATTGAGTAGAATTTGGGGAGTTTTAGAAAGAATACACATATTGAAGCTGAAACAACACCTATTGATGAAAATATGAAGAATCAATGCTTTCATTTCCATGGATTTGATCATATTCAAGCTGAGAATCCTAAAAACAGAGTTATGACCTATCAAGATAGAAATGAGAGTGAATAGAAGTGTTGAAGTCTCAAAGTAGTTGAGAAGCATGCTACTAAGGGGAGAAAAGTCAAAGTAAGAAACAAACATTATAGTTTATCCACAGGTTGTGTTAGTTCTTAGAATCTCATAGGAGAGTTTTTATTGGTGAATTTGGGAGTTGTAGAAACAAGACACATATGGAGGCTGAAACAACACCTATTGATGTGAATATGAAGATTCAATGCTTTCATTTCCAAAGATTTGACCATTTTCAAGTTAAGAACACCAAAAACGGAGTTATGACCCTTCAAGATAGAAATGAGAGTGAATAGAAGTGTGGAAATGTCAAAGTAGTGGAAGCATGCTATTAAGGTGGAGAAGCAAGTCAAAGTAAGAAACAAATATTATAGCTTATCTAACAGTTCTGTAGGTTATTAGAATCTCACAAGACTTTCTGTTAGTAAATTTAGGGGTTTTAGAAGGCAGAACACACATATTGAAGGTGAAACAACACCTATTGATATGAATATGAAGAATCAATACTTTCATTTCCAAAGATTTGACCATTTTCAGCTGAGAACACCAAAAACGGGGTTGTGACCCTTCAAGATAGAAATGAGAGTGAATAGAAGTGTGGAAATCTCAAAGTAGTTAAAGTATGCTATTAAGGTGGAGAAGCTAGTCAAAGTAAAAACAAACATTATACCTTATCCCACAGTTCTATTAGTTCTTTGAATCTTATAGGAGTTTTTTATTAAGTGAATTTGGGAGTTTTAGAAAGAATACATGATAAGGTGAAACAACACCTATTGATCTGAATATGAAGAATCAATGCTTTCATTTAAAGATTTGACCATTTTCCAAGTTGAGAACACCAAAAACAGGAGTTATGACCCTTCAAGATGGATATGAGAGTGAATACTAGTGTGGAAATGTCAAAGTGAGTGGAAGCATGTATTAAAGTGGAGAAACAAGTCAAAGTAAAGAAACAAACATTATAAACTTATCCAACAGTTCTATTAGTTCTTTGAATCTCATAGGAGTTTCTATTAGTAAATTTAGGAGTTTTAGAAAGAATACACATATTGAAGCTGAAACAAAACCTATTGATGTGAATATAGAAGAATCAATACTTTCATTCCATGGATTTGATCATATTCGAGCTGAGAATCCTAAAAGCAGAGTTATGACCTATCAAGATAGAAATGAGAGTGAATAGAAGCGTGGAAATGTCAAAGTAGTGGAAGCATGCTATTAAGGTGGAGAAGCAAGTCAAAGTAAGAAACAAACATTACCTAACTTATCCCACATCAGTTAGTTCTATGAATCTCATAGGAGTTTCTATTGGTAAATTTGGGAGTTTTAGAAAGAATGCACATATGGATGCTGAAACAACACCTATTGATGTGAATATGAAGAACCAATGCTTTCTTTTCCAAAGATTTGACCATTTTTAAGTTGAGAACACCAAAACAGAGTTATGACCTTTGAAGATAGAAATGAGAGTGAATAGAAGTGTGGAAATGTCAAGAAGTAGTGGAAGCATGCTATTAAGGTGGAGAAGCAAGTCAAAGTAAGAAACAAACATTATAGCTTATCCAGCAGTTCTGTAAGTTCTTTGAATCTCATAGGAGTTTCTGTTGGTAAGGTGGGAGTTTTTAGAAAGACTACATATGGAAGCTGAAACGACAACTAGAGATGTGAATATGTGGAATCAATGCTTTCATTTCCAAAGGTTTGACCATTTTCAAGTTGAGAACACCAGCAACGGAGTCATGACCCGTCAAGATAGAAATGAGAGTGAATAGAAATTAGTGGAAATGTCAAAGTAAGTGGAAGCATGCTATTAAGGTGGAGAAGCAAGTCAAAGTAAGAAACAAATATTATAGCTTATTTAACAGTTCTATTAGTTCTTTGAACTCATAAGAGTTTCTATTAGTAAATTTGGGAGTTTTAGAAAGAATACACATATTGAATCTGAAACAAAACCTATTGATGTGAATATGAAGAATCAATGCTTTCATTTCCATGGATTTGATCATGTTAAGGTGAGAATCCTAAAAACTGAGTTATGACCTATCAAGATAGAAATGAGAGTGAATAAAAGCATGGAAATGTCAAAGTGGTGGAAGCATGCTATTAAGGTGGAGAAAGCAAGTCAAAGTAAGAAACAAACATTATAGCTTATCCACACTTCTATTAGTTCTTTGAATATAATAGGAGTTTCTATTGGTAAATTTAGGAGTTTTAGAAAGAATACACATATGTGAAGCTGAAACAACACCTAGTGATGTGAATATGAAGAATCAATGCTTTCCATTTCCATGGATTTGATCATATTCAAGATGAGAATCCTAAAGCAAGTTATGACCTATCAAGATAGAAATGAAGTGAATAAAGTGTTGAAGTCTCAAAGTGGTTGAAGCATGCTATTAGGGGGAGAAGAAGTCAAGTGAGGAAACAAGCATTATAGTTTATCCCACAGTTGTGTTAGTTCTTAGAATCTCATAGGAGGTTTTATTGGTGAATTTGGGAGGTTGTAGAAAGAGGACACATATGGAGGCTGAAACAACACCTATTGATGTGAATATGAGAATCAATGCTTTTCATTTCCAAGATTTGACCATTTAAGTTGAGAACACTAAAAGGAGTTATGACCCTTCAAGATAGGAATGAGAGTGAATAGAAGTGTGGAAATGTCAAGTAATGGAAGCATGCTATTAAGGTGGAGAAGCGAGTCAAAGTAAGAAACAAATATTATAGCTTATCTAACAGGTTCTGTTAGTTCTTTGAATCTCATAGGAGTTGCTATTAGGAAATTGGGGAGTGTTAGAAAGAATACACATATTGAAGCTGAAACAGCACCTATTGATGTGAAAAGGAAGAATCAATGCTTTCATTTCCAAGTATTTGACCATCTCAAGTTGAGAACACCAAAAGCGGAGTTGTGACCCTTCAAGATAGAAATGAGAGTGAATAGAAGTGTAGAAATCTCAAAGTAGTTGAAGTATGCTATTAAGGTGGAGAAAGCAGAGTCCAAGTAAGAAACAAACATTATAGCTTATCCACAGTTCTGTTAGCTCTTTGAATCTTATAGGAGTTTTATTAGTGAATTTGGGAATTTTAGAAAGAATACACATATGGAGCTGAAACAACACCTATTGATGTGAATATGAAGAATCAATGCTTTCATTTCCAGGATTTGACCATTTTCAAGTTGAGAACACCAAAAACAGAGTTATGACCCTTGAAGATAGATATGAGAGTGAATAGAAGTGTGGAAATGTCAATGTAGTGGAAGCATGCTATTAAGGTGGAGAAGCAAGTCAAGTAAGAAACGAGCCTTATAGATTATCCAACAGTTCTATTAGTTCTTTGAATCTCATAAGAGTTTCCATTAGTAAATTTGGGAGTTTTAGAAGAATACACATATTGAAGCTGAAACAAAACCTATTGATGTGAATATGAAGAATCAATGCTTTCATTTCCATGGATTTGATCATATTCAAGAGGAATCCTAAAAAGCAGAGTTATGACCTATCAAAGTAAAATGAGAGTGAATAGAACTGTGGAAATGTCAAGTAGTGGAAGCATCTATTAAGGTGGAGAAGCAAGTCAAAGTAAGAAACAAACATTATAGCCCATCCACACTTCCATTGGTTCTTTGAATCTCATAGGAGTTTCTATTGGTAAAGTTGGGAGTTTTAGAAAGAATACACATATTGAAGTTGAAACAGCACCTATTGATGTGAATATGAAGAATCAATGCTTTCATTTCCATGGATTTGATCATATTAAGTGAGAATCCTAAAACAGAGTTATGACCTATCAAGATAGAAATGAGAGTGAATAGAAGTGTTGAAGTCTCAAAGTAGTTGAAGCATGCTATTAAGGGGAAAGAAGTCAAGTAAGAAACAAACATTATAGTTTATCCACAGTTGTGTTAGTTCTTAGAAGAATCTCATAGGAGGTTTTATTGGTGAATTTGGGAGTTGTAGAAAGAAGACACATATGGAAGCTGAAACAACACCTATTGATGTGAATATGGAGAATCCAATGCTTTCATTTCCAAAGATTTGACCATTTTCAAGTTGAGAACGCCAAAAAGCGGAGTTATGACCCTTGAAGATAGAAATGAGTGAATAGAAGTTTGGAAATGTTAAAGTGGTGGAAGCATGCTATTAGGTGGAGAAGCAAGTCAAAGTAAGAATCAATCATTATAAGCTTATCTTAACAGTTCTATTAGTTCTTTGAATCTCATAAGAGTTTCTATTGGTAAAAATTTGGGAGTTTTAGAAAGAATACACATATTGAAGCTGAAACAAAACCTATTGATGTGAATATGAAGAATCAATGCTTTCATTTCCATGGATTTGATCATATTCAGGCTGAGAATCCTAAAACAGAGTTATGACCTATCAAGATAGAAATGAGAGTGAATAGAAGTGTGGAAATGTCAAAAGTAGTGGAAGCATGTTATTAAGGTGGAGAAGCAAGTCAAAGTAAGAAACAAACATTATAGCTTATCCATAGTTCTGTTAGTTCATTGACTTTCACAGGAGTGTCTATTGGTAAATTTGGGATTTTCAGAAAGAATACACATGATGAAGCTGAAACAACACCTATTGATGTGAATATGAAGAATCAATGATTTCATTTCCATGGATTTGATCATATTCGAGCTGAGAATCCTAAAAACGAGTTATGACCTATCAAGATAGAAATGAGAGTGAATAGAAGTGTTGAAGTCTCCAAAGTAGTTGAAGCATGCTATTAAGGGGAGAAGAAGTCAAGTAAGAAACAAACAGTATAGTTTATCCACAGTTGTGTTAGTTCTTAGAATCTCATAGGAGGGTTTTCTTGGTGAATTTGGGGGTTGTAGAAAGAGAGCACATATGGGCTGAAACCAACACCTATTGATGTGAATATGAAGAATCATTGCTTTCATTTCCAAAGATTTGACCATTTTCAAGTTGAGAACACCAAAAACGGAGTTATGACCCTTCAAGATAGAAATGAGAGTGAATGTAAGTGTAGAAATCTCAAAGTAGTTAAAGTATGCTTTATTAAAGGTGGAGAAGCAAGTCAAAGTAGAAACAAACATTATAAGCTTATCCACAGTTCTATTAGCTCTTTGAATCTTATAGGAGTTTTATTAGTGAATTTGGGAGTTTTAGAAAGAATACACATATGGAAGCTGAAACAACACCTATTGATGTGAGATATGAAGAATAATGCTTTCATTTCCGAGATTTGACCATTTTCAAAATTAAGAACACCAAAAACAGAGTTATGACCCTTCAAGATAGATATGAAAGTGAATAGAAGTGTGGAAATGTCAAAGTAGTGGAAGCATGCTATTAGTGGAGAAGCAAATCAAAGTAAGAAACAAACAATAAAGCTTATCCTAGTTCTGTTAGTTCTTTGAATCTCATAAGAGTTTCTAATGGTAAATTTGGGAGTTTTAGAAAGAATACACATATTGAAGCTGAAACAAAACCTATTGATGTGAATATGAAGAATCAATGCTTTCATTTCCATGGATTTGATCATATTCAAGCTGAGAATCATAAAAACAGAGTTATGACCCTTCAAGATAGAAATGAAAGTGAATAGAAGTGTGGAAATGTCAAAGTAGTGGAAGCATGTTATTAAGGTGGAGAAGCAAGTCAAAGTAAGAAACAAACATTATAGCTTATCCCACAGTTCTGTTAGTTCTTTGAATCTTATAGGAGTTTCTATTGGTAAATTTGGGAGTTTTAGAA
>CM051378.1:836792-936792 GCA_028015245.1 Cardamine occulta
TGACTTGCTTCTCCACCTTAATAGCATGCTTTAACTTCTTTGACATTTCCACATTCTATTCACTCTCATTTTTATCTTGAAGGGTCATAACTTCGTTTTTGGTGTTCTCGGCTGAAAATGGTCAAATCCTTGAAAGCGATCTTCATATTACATCAATGGTGTTGTTTACCTCCATATGTTATTCTTTCTAAAACTCTGAAATTCATAATAAAATCCTTGGAAATGGAAAGCATTGATTCTTCATATTCACATCAATAGGTGTTGTTTCAGCTTCATATGTGTATTCTTTCTAAAACTCCCAAATTTACCAATAAAAACTCCTATGAGATTCAAAGAACTAACAGAAATGTGGGATAAGCTATAATGTTTGTTTCTTACATTGACTTGCTTCTCCACCTTAATAGCATGCTTTAACTACTTTGAGATTTCCAGAATTCTATTCACTCTCATTTTTTATCTTGAAGGTTATAACTCCGTTTTTGGTGTTCTCAGCTTGAAAATGGTCAAATCCTTGGAAATGAAAGCATTGATTCTTCATAATCACATCAATAGGTGTTGTTTCAGCTTCCATATGTGTATTCTTTCTAAAACTCCCAAATTCACTAATAAAAGTCCTATAAGATTCAAAGAACTAATAGAACTGTGGGATAAGCTATAATGTTTGTTTCTTACTTTGACTTGCTTCTCCACCTTAATAGCATGCTTCCACTACTTTGACATTTCCACACTTTGATTCACTCTTATTTGCATCTTGAAGGTTCATAATTCCGTTTTTTGGTGTTCTCGGCTTGAAAATGGTCAAATCCCTTGGAAATGAAAGCATTGATTCTTCATATTCACATCAATAGGTGTTGTTTCAGCTTCTCCATATGTGTCTTACTTTCTACAACTCCCAAATTTACCAATAAAAACTCCTATGAGATTCTAAGACTAACAAACGTGGGATAAACTATAATGTTTGTTTCTTACTTTGACTTCTTCTCCCCCTTAATAGCATGCTTCATTACTTTGAGACTTCACACTTCTATTCACTCTCATTTCTATCTTGATAGGTCATAACTCTGTTTTTAGGATTCTCAGCTTGAATATGATCAAATCCATGGAAATGAAAGCATTGATTCTTCATATTTACATCAATAGGTGTTGTTTAAGCCTCCATATGTGTCTTCTTTCTAAAACTCCCAAATTTACCAATAGAAACTCCTATGAGATTCAAAGAACTAACAGAACCGTGGGATAAACTATAATGTTTGTTTCTTACTTTGACTTGCCTTTCCACCTTAATAGCATGCTTTACTACTTTGAGATTTCCACACTTCTATTCACTCTCATTTTTATCTTGAAGGGTCATAACTTCTGTTTTTTGGTGTTCTCTGCTTGAAAATGGTCAAATCCTTGGAAATGAAAGCATTGATTCTTCATATTCACATCAATAGGTGTTGTTTCAGCCTCCATATGTGTATTCTTTCTAAAACACCCAATTTCACCATTAAAAACTCCTATAAGATTCAAGAACTAACAGATGTGGGATAAGCTATAATGTTTGTTTCTTACTTTGACTTGCTCCCACCTTAATAGCATGCTTCCCTTACTTTGACATTTCCACACTTCTATTCTCTCATTTTTATCTTGAAGGGTCATAACTTTGTTTTTGGTGTCTCGGCTTGAAAATGGTCAAATCCTTGGAAATGAAAGCATTGATTCTTCATATTCACATCAATAGGTGTTGTTTCGAGCCTCCATATGTGTCTTCTTTCTAAAACTCCCAAATTTACCAATAAAACTCCTATGAGATTCAAAGAACTAACAGAACTGTGGGATAAACTATAATGTTTGTTTCTTACTTTGACTTGCTTCTCCACCTTAATAGCATGCTTCCACTACTTTGACATTTCCACACTTTATTCATTCCTCATTTCTATCTTGATAGGGTCATAACTCTCGTTTTTGGTGTTCTCGGCTTGAAAATGGTCAAATCCTTGGAAATGAAAGCATTGATTCTTCATATTCACATCAATAGGTGTTGTTTCAGCCTCTCATATGTGTCTTCTTTCTACAACTCCCAAATTTACCAATAGAAACTCCTATGAGATTCAAAGAACTATCAGAAGTGGGATAAGCTATAATGTTTGTTTCTTACTTTGACTTCTTCTCCACCTTAATAGCATGCTTCCACTACTTTGAGATTTCCACTTCTATTCACTCTCATTTTTATCTTGAAGGGTCATAACTTCTGTTTTTTGGTGTTCTCGGCTTGAAAATGGTCAAATCCTTGGAAATGAAGCATTGATTCTTCATATTCACATCAATAGGTGTTGTTTCAGCTTCCATATGTGTATTCTTTCTAAAACTCCCAAATTTACCAATAAAAACTCCTATGAGATTCAAGAACTAAGAGAACTGGGATAAGCTATAATGTTTGTTTCTTACTTTGACTTGCTTCTCCACCTTAATAGCATGCTTCCCTTACTTTGACATTTCCACACCTATTCACTCTCATTTCTATGTTGAAGGGTCATAACTTCGTTTTTGGTGTTCTCCTCTTGAAAATGGTCAACTCCTTGGCACTGACAGCATTGCTTCTTCATATTCACATCAATAGGTGTTGTTTCAGCCTCCATATGTGTCTTCTTTCTACAACTCCCAAATTTACCAATAAAACTCCTATGAGATTCTAAGAACTAACAGAATGTGGGATAAACTATAATGTTTGTTTCTTACTTTGACTTCTTCTCCCCCTTAATAGCATGCTTCAACTACTTTGAGACTTCACACTTCTATTCACTCTCATTTCTATCTTGATAGGTCATAACTCTGTTTTTGGATTCTCGGCTTGAATATGATCAAATCCATGGAAATGAAAGCATTGATTCTTCATATTCACATCAATAGGTGTTGTTTACGCTTCAATATGTGTATTCTTTCTAAAACTCCCAAATTTACCAATAGAAACTCCTATGAGATTCAAAGAACTAACAAATGTGGGATAAGCTATAATGTTTGTTTCTTACTTTGACTTGCTTCTCCCCTTAATAGCATGCTTTTACTTACTTTGAGATTTCCTGATTTATTCACTCTCATTTTTTATCTTGAAGGGTCATAACTCTGTTTTTGGT
Organism: Cardamine occulta; assembly: GCA_028015245.1. Classification (NCBI taxonomy): domain Eukaryota; kingdom Viridiplantae; phylum Streptophyta; class Magnoliopsida; order Brassicales; family Brassicaceae; genus Cardamine; species Cardamine occulta. The sequence continues at coordinate 839,909 of CM051378.1, forward strand.
GTTCTCGGCTTGAAAATGGTCAAATCCTTGGAAATAAAGCATTGATTCTTCATATTCACATCAATAGGTGTTGTTTCAGCTTCCATATGTATTAACTTTCTAAAACTCCCAAATTCACTAATAAAAACTCCTATAAGATTCAAAGACTAACAGCGTGGGATAAGCTATAATGTTTGTTTCTTACTTTGACTTGCTTCTCCCCCTTAATAGCATGCTTTCACTACTTTGAGATTTCCACATTCTATTCACTCTCATTTTTATCTTGAAGGGTCATAACTTCGTTTTTGGTGTTCTCGGCTTGAAAATGGTCAAAATCCTTGGAAATGAAAGCATTGATTCTTCATATTCACATCAATAGGTGTTGTTTCAGCTTCCATATGTGTATTCTTTCTAAAACTCCCAAATTCATCACAATAAAACTCCTATAAGATTCAAAGCTAACAAAACGTGGGATAAGCTATAATGTTTGTTTTCTTACTTTGACTTGCTTCTCCACCTTAATAGCGTGCTTCCCTTCTTTGACATTTCCACACTTATTCACTCTCATTTCTATCTTGAAGGGTCATAACTTCTGTTTTTTGGTGTTCTCGGCTTGAAAATGGTCAAATCCTTGGAAATGAAAGCATTGATTCTTCATATTCACATCAATAGGTGTTGTTTCCTTCTCAATATGTGTCTTCTTTCTACAACTCCCAAATTTACCAATAAAACTCCTATGAGAGATTCAAGAAACTAAGAAGCTGTGGGATAAGCTATAATGTTTGTTTCTTACTTTGACTTGCTTCTCCCCTTAATAGCATGCTTCACTTCTTTGAGCATTTCCACACTTCTATTCACTTTTATTTCTATCATGAAAGGTCATAATTCTGTTTTTGGGATTCTAAACTTGAAAATGGTCAAATCCTTGGAAATAAAAGCATTGATTCTTCATATTCACATCAATAGGTGTTGTTTCAGCTTCCATATGTGTATTCTTTCTAAAACTCCCAAATTTACCAATAGAAACTCCTATGAGATTCAAAGAACTAACTGAAATGTGGGATAAGCTATAATGTTTGTTTCTTACTTTGACTTGCTTCTCCACCTGAATAGCATGCTTTAACTACTTTGAGATTTCCACACTTCTATTCACTCTCATTTTTTATCTTGAAGGGTCATAACTCCGTTTTTTGGTGTTCTCGGCTTGAAAATGGTCAAATCCTTGGAAATGAAAGCATTGATTCTTCATATTCACATCAATAGGTGTTGTTTCAGCTTCCATATGTGTATTCTTTCTAAAACTCCCAAATTTACCAATAAAACTCCTATAAGATTCAAGAACTAGACAGTGGGATAAGCTATAATGTTTGTTTCTTACTTTGACTTGCTTCTCCACCTTAATAGCATGCTTTACTTACTTTGACATTTCACACTTCTATTCACTCTCATTTTTATCTTGAAGGGTCATAACTTCTGTTTTTTGGTGTTCTCGGCTTGAAAATGGTCAAATCCTTGGAAATGAAAGCATTGATTCTTCATATTCACATCAATAGGTGTTGTTTCAGCTTCCATATGTGTATTCTTTCTAAAACTCCCAAATTTACCAAATAAACTCCTATGAGATTCAAAGAGCTAACAAAAGCGTGGGATAAGCTATAATGTTTGTTTCTTACTTTGACTTGCTTCTCCACCTTAATAGCATGCTTCCTACTTTTGAGATTTCCACTTACTATTCACTCTCATTTTGTATCTTGATAGGGTCATGCATTTTGGTTTTTTTCGGCTTGAAAATGGTCAAATCCTTGGAAATGAAAGCATTGATTCTTCATATTCACATCAATAGGTGTTGTTTGAGCCTCCATATGTGTATTCTTTCTAAAACTCCCAAATTTACCAATAGAAACTCCTATGAGATTCAAGAACTAAGAAGCTGTGGGATAAGCTATAATGTTTGTTTCTTACTTTGACTTGCTTCCCCTTAATAGCGTGCTTCACTTCCTTCTTTGAGATTTCACATTCTATTCACCCTCATTTTTATCTTGAAGGGTCATAACGCCGTTTTTGGTGTTCGCAGCCTGAAAATGGTCAAATCCTTGGAAATGAAAGCATTGATTCTTCATATTCACATCAATAGGTGTTGTTTCAGCCTCCATATGTGTATTCTTTCTAAAACTCCGAAATTTACCAATAAAACTCCTATGAGATTCAAGAACTAACGAGAACTGTGGGATAAGCTATAATGTTTGTTTCTTACATTGACTTGCTTCTCCACCTTAATAGCATGCTTCACTACTTTGACATTTCCACTTACATTCACTCTCATTTCTAATCTTGAAGGGTCATAACCTCGTTTTTGGTGTTCTCGGCTTGAAAATGGTCAAATCCTTGGAAATGAAAGCATTGATTCTTCATATTCACATCAATAGGTGTTGTTTCAGCCTCCATATGTGTCTTCTTTCTAAAAACTCCCAAATTTACCAATAGAAACTCCTATGAGATTCTAAGAACTAACAGGCTGTGGGATAAACTATAATGTTTGTTTCTTCTTTGACTTGCTTCTCCCCCTTAATAGCATGCTTCAACTACTTTGAGACTTCAACACTTCTATTCACTCTCATTTCTATCTTGATAGGTCATAACTTCTGTTTTTAGGATTCTCAGGCTTGAATATGATCAAATCCATGGAAATGAAAGCATTGATTCTTCATATTCACATCAATAGGTGTTGTTTCACCTTCAATATGTGTATTCTTTCTAAAACTCCCAAATTTACCAATAGAAACTCCTATGAGATTCAAAGAACTAACAGAAATGTGGGATAAGCTATATTGTTTGTTTCTTACTTTGACTTCTTCTCCCCTTAATAGCATGCTTTAACTACTTTGAGATTTCCTGATTCTATTCACTCTCATTTTTATCTTGAAGGGTCATAACTCCGTTTTTGGTGTTCTCGGCTTGAAAATGGTCAAATCCTTGGAAATGAAAGCATTGATTCTTCATATTCACATCAATAGGTGTTGTTTCAGCTTCCATATGTGTATTCTTTCTAAAACTCCCAAATTCACTAATAAAACTTCTATAAGATTCAAAGAGCTATGAGCTGTGGGATAAGCTATAATGTTTGTTTCTTACTTTGACTTGCTTCTCCACCTTAATAGCATGCTTCCACTACTTTGACATTTCCACTTCTATTCACTCTCATTTCAAGCTTGAAGGGTCATAACTTCGTTTTTGGTGTTCTCCGCTTGAAAATGGTCAAATCCCTGGAAATGACCGCTTTGATTCTTCTTCTTCACATCAATAGGTGTTGTTCCAGCCTCCCTATGTGTACAATTTCTACAACTCCCAAATTTACCAATAAAACTCCTATGAGATTCTAAGAACTATGAACTGTGGGATAAGCTATAATGTTTGTTTCTTACTTTGACTTTCTTCTCCACCTTCAATAGCATGCTTTTACTTTTGAGACTTCAACACTTCTATTCACTCTCATTTTTATCTTGATGGGGTCATAACTCCGTTTTTGGGATTCTCAGCTTGAAATATGATCAAATCCATGGAAATAAGAAAGCATTGATTCTTCATATTCACATCAATAGGTGTTGTTTCACGCTTCATATGTGTATTCTTTCTAAAACTCCCAAATTTACCAATAGAAACTCCTATGAGATTCAAAGAACTAACAGAAATGTGGGATAAGCTATAATGTTTGTTTCTTACTTTGACTTGCTTCTCCACCTTAATAGCATGCTTTACTACTTTGAGATTTCCACAATTATTCCTCTCATTTTTATCTTGAAGGGTCATAACTCCGTTTTTGGTGTTCTCGGCTTGAAAATGGTCAAATCCTTGGAAATGAAAGCATTGATTCTTCATATTCACATCAATAGGTGTTGTTTCAGCCTCCATATGTGTCTTCTTTCTACAACTCCCAAATTTACCAATAGAACCTCCTATGAGATTCTAAGAGCTATGAACTGTGGGATAAACTATAATGTTTGTTTCTTACTTTGGACTTCTCCCCCTTAATAGCATGCTTCAACTACTTTGAGACTTCACACTTCTATTCACTCTCATTTCTATCTTGATAGGTCATAACTCTGTTTTTAGGATTCTCGGCTTGAATATGATCAAATCCATGGAAATGAAAGCATTGATTCTTCATATTGTCACATCGAATAGGTGTTGTTTCAGCTTCATATGTGTATTCTTTCTAAAACTCCCAAATTTACCAATAGAAACTCCTATGAGATTCAAAGAACTAACAGAAATGTGGGATAAGCTATATTGTTTGTTTCTTACTTTGACTTCTTCTCCACCTTAATAGCATGCTTTAACTACTTTGAGATTTCCACAATTCTATTCACTCTCATTTTTTATCTTGAAGGGTCATAACTCCGTTTTTTGGTGTTCTCGGCTTGAAAATGGTCAAATCCTTGGAAATGAAAGCATTGATTCTTCATATTCACATCAATAGGTGTTGTTTCAGCTTCCATATGTGTATTCTTTCTAAAACTCCCAAATTCACTAATAAAACTCTATAAGATTCAAAAAGAACTATGAGCTGGGATAAGCTATAATGTTTGTTTCTTACTTTGACTTGCTTCTCCCCTTAATAGCATGCTTCCACTACTTTGACATTTCCACACTTCTATTCACTCTCATTTGAATCTTGAAGGGTCATAACTTTGTTTTTGGTGTTCTCGGCTGGAAAATGGGCAAATCCTTGGAGATGAAAGCATTGATTGTGCATAGTTACTTCAATAGGTGTTGTTTCAGCCTCCATATGTGTCTTCTTTCTTCAGCTTCTTTGAGACTTCTACACTTCTATTCACTCTCATTTCTATCTTGATAGGTCATAACTTTCTGTTTTAGGATTCTCGGCTTGAATATGATCAAATCCATGGAAATGAAAGCATTGATTCTTCATATTCACTCAATAGGTGTTGTTTCAGCTTCAATATGTATTCTTTCTAAAACTCCCAAATTTACCATTAAAGAAACTCCTATGAGATTCAAAGAACTAACAGAAATGTGGGATAAGCTATATTGTTTGTTTTCTTACTTTGACTTGCTTCTCCACCTTAATAGCATGCTTTAACTACTTTGAGATTTCCACGATTACTATTCACTCTCATTTTTTATCTTGAAGGGTCATAACTCCGTTTTTTGGTGTTCTCGGCTTGAAAATGGTCAAATCCTTGGAAATGAAAGCATTGATTCTTCATATTCACATCAATAGGTGTTGTTTCAGCTTCCATATGTGTATTCTTTCTAAAACTCCCAAATTCACTAATAAAAACTTCTATAAGATTCAAAGAGCTAACAGAACTGTGGGATAAGCTATAATGATTGTTTCTTACTTGACTTGCTTCTCCACCTTAATAGCATGCTTCCCTTCTTTGACATTTCCACTTCTATTCACTCTCATTTCAATCTTGAAGGGTCATAACTTCGTTTTTGGTGTTCTCGGCTTGAAAATGGTCAAATCCTTGGAAATGAAAGCATTGATTCTTCATATTCACATCAATAGGTGTTGTTTCAGCCTCCATATGTATCTTCTTTCTTGACTACTTTGAGACTTCTACACTTCTATTCACTCTCATTTCTATCTTGATGGGTCATAACTCTCTTTTTGAGATTCTCAACTTGTATATGGTCAAATCCTTGGAAATGAATGCATTGATTCTGCATATTCACATCGATAGGTGTTGTTTCTGCTTCAATATGTGTATTACTTTCTAAAACTCCCAAATTTACCAATAGAAACTCCTATGAGATTCAAAGAACACAGAATGTGGGATAAGCTATAATGTTTGTTTCTTACTTTGACTTGCTTCTCCCCTTAATAGCATGCTTTACTACTTTGAGATTTCCTGATTCTTATTCACTCTCATTTTTATCTTGAAGGGTCATAACTCCGTTTTTTGGTGTTCTCGGCTTGAAAATGGTCAAATCCTTGGAAATGAAAGCATTGATTCTTCATATTCACATCAATAGGTGTTGTTTCAGCTTCCATATGTATTCTTTCTAAAACTCCCAAATTTACCAATAAAAGCTCCTATGAAGATTCAAAGAGCTAACAGAACTGTGGGATAAGCTATAATGTTTGTTTCTTACTTTGACTTGCTTCTCCACCTTAATAGCATGCTTTAACTACTTTGAGATTTCCATTCTATTCACTCTCATTTTTTATCTTGAAGGGTCATAACTCCGTTTTTGGTGTTCTCGGCTTGAAAATGGTCAAATCCTTGGAAATGAAAGCATTGATTCTTCATATTCACATCAATAGGTGTTGTTTCAGCTTCCATATGTGTATTCTTTCTAAAACTCCCAAATTCACTAATAAAACTTCTATAAGATTCAAGAGCTAACAGAAGCGTGGGATAAGCTATAATGTTTGTTTCTTACATTGACTTGCTTCTCCACCTTAATAGCATGCTTCCTACTTTGACATTTCCACATACTATTCACTCTCATTTCAATCTTGAATGGTCATAACTTCGTTTTTGGTGTTCTCGGCTTGAAAATGGTCAAATCCTTGGAAATGAAAGCATTGATTCTTCATATTCACATCGAATAGGTGTTGTTTCAGCCTCCATATGTGTCTTTTTCTACAACTCCCAAATTTACCAATAGAAACTCCTATGAGATTCTAAGAACTAACACAACTGTGGGATAAACTATAATGTTTGTTTCTTACTTTGACTTCTTCTCCCCCTTAATAGCATGCTTCAACTACTTTGAGACTTCAACACTTCTATTCACTCTCATTTCTATCTTGATAGGTCATAACTCTGTTTTTAGGATTCTCAGCTTGAATATGATCAAATCCATGGAAATGAAAGCATTGATTCTTCATATTTTCATCAATAGGTGTTGTTTCAGCTTCAATATGTGTATTCTTTCTAAAACTCCCAAATTTACCAATAGAAACTCCTATAAGATTCAAAGAACTAACAGAACTGTGGGATAAGCTATAATGTTTGTTTCTTACTTTGACTTGCTTCTCCACCTTAATAACATGCTTCCACTACTTTGACATTTCCTGATTCTATTCACTCTCATTTTTTATCTTGAAGGGTCATAACTCCGTTTTTGGTGTTCTCGGCTTGAAAATGGTCAAATCCTTGGAAATGAAAGCATTGATTCTTCATATTCACATCAATAGGTGTTGTTTCAGACTTCCATATGTGTATTCTTTCTAAAACTCCCAAATTCACTAATAAAAACTTCTATAAGATTCAAAGGCTAACAGGACTGTGGGATAAGCTATAATGTTTGTTTCTTACATTGACTTGCTTCTCCACCTTAATAGCATGCTTCCACTACTTTGACATTTCCACACTTATTCACTCTCATTTCATCTTGAAGAGGTCATAACTTCGTTTTTGGTGTTCTCGGCTTGAAAATGGTCAAATCCTTGGAAATGAAAGCATTGATTCTTCATATTCACATCAATAGGTGTTGTTTCAGCCTCCATATGTGTCTTCTTTCTACAACTCCCAAATTTACCAATAGAAACTCCTATGAGATTCTAAGACTAACGAACTGTGGGATAAACTATAATGTTTGTTTCTTACTTTGACTTCTTCTCCCCTTAATAGCGTGCTTCAACTACTTTGAGACTTCAACACTTCTATTCACTTTCATTTCTATCTTGATAGGTCATAACTCTGTTTTTAGGATTCTCAGCTTGAATATGATCAAATCCATGGAAATGAAAGCATTGATTCTTCATATTCACATCAATAGGTGTTGTTTTAGCTTCAATATGTGTATTCTTTCTAAAACTCCCAAATTCACCAATAGAAACTCTTATGAGATTCAAAGAACTAACAGAAATGTGGGATAAGCTATATTGTTTGTTTCTTACTTTGACTTGCTTCTCCCTCCTTAATAGCATGCTTTACTACTTTGAGATTTCCTGATTCTATTCACTCTCATTTTTTTATCTTGAAGGGTCACTTTCCGTTTTTGGTGTTCTCGGCTTGAAAATGGTCAAATCCTTGGAAATGAAAGCATTGATTCTTCATATTCACATCAATGGGTGTTGTTTCAGCTTCCATTTGTGTATTCTTTTTAAAACTCGCAAATTCTCTAATAGAAGCTTCTATAAGATTCAAAGAGCTATGAAGCTGTGGGATAAGCTATAATGTTTGTTTTCTTACATTGACTTGCTTCTCCACCTTAATAGCATGCTTCCACTACTTTGACCTTTCCACACTTCTATTCACTCTCATTTCTATCTTGATGGGTCATAACTCTGTTTTTGAGATTCTCAGCTTGAATATGGTCAAATCCTTGGAAATGAAAGCATTGATTCTTCATATTCACATCAATAGGTGTTGTTTCAGCTTCCATCTGTGTCTTCTTTCTAAAACTCCCAAATTCACCAATAGAAACTCCTATGAGATTCTAAGAACTAACAGAACTGTGGGATAAACTATAATGTTTGTTTCTTACTTTGACTTCTTCTCCACATTAATAGCAAGCTTCATCTACTTTGAGACTTCAACACTTCTATTCACTCTCATTTCTATCTTGATGGGTCATAACTCTTTTTTTGAGATTCTCAGCTTGAATATGGTCAAATCCTTGGAAATGAAAGCATTGATTCTTCATATTCACATCAATAGGTGTTGTTTCAGCTTCCATCTGTGTCTTCTTTCTAAAACTCCCAAATTCACCAATAGAAACTCCTATGAGATTCTAAGAACTAACAGAACTGTGGAATAAGCTATAATGCTCTTTTCTTACTTTGACTTGCTTCTCCACCTTAATAGCATGCTTTAACTTCTTTGAGATTTCCACAATTCTATTCACTCTCATTTTTTTATCTTGAAGGGTCATAACTCCGTTTTTGGTGTTCTCGGCTTGAAAATGGTCAAATCCTTGGAAATGAAAGCATTGATTCTTCATATTCACATCAATAGGTGTTGTTTCGAGCTTCCATATGTGTATTCTTTCTAAAACTCCCAAATTCACTAATAAAACTCCTATAAGATTCAAAGAGCTAACAAGCGTGGGATAAGCTATAATGTTTGTTTCTTACTTTGACTTGCTTCTCCACCTTAATAGCATGCTTCCCCTCTACTTTGACATTTCCACATTTATTCCCTCTCATTTCGATCTTGAAGGGTCATAAACTCGTTTTTGGTGTTCTCGGCTTGAAAATGGTCAAATCCTTGGAAATGAAAGCATTGATTCTTCATATTCACATCAATAGGTGTTGTTTCAGCCTCCATATGTGTCTTTTATTTCTACAACTCCCAAATTTACCAATAGAACTCCTATGAGATTCAAACTATGGAACTGTGGGATAAACTATAATGTTTGTTTCTTACTTTGACTTCTTCTCCCCTTAATAGCGTGCTTCCACTACTTTGACATTTCCATTCACTCTCATTTTTATCTTGAAGGGTCACTTACTCGTTTTTGGGGTTCTCGGCTTGAAAATGGTCAAATCCCTGGAAATGAAAGCATTGATTCTTCATATTCACATCAATAGGTGTTGTTTCAGCTTCCATATGTGTCTTACTTTCTAATCCATATTTACTTTGAGACTTCTACACTTCTATTCACTCTCATTTTTTATCTTGATAGGTCATAACTCTCGTTTTGGGTTCTCTCGAGCTTGAAAATGGTCAAATCCTTGGAAATGAAAGCATTGATTCTTCAATATTCATCAATAGGTGTTGTTTCAGCTTCCATATGTGTATTCTTTCTATAACTCCCAAATTCACCAATAAAAACTCCTATGAGATTCAAAGAACTAGCAAAGTGGGATAAGCTATAATGTTTGTTTCTTACATTTGACTTGCTTCTCCACCTTAATAGCATGCTTCCTCTACTTTGAGATTTCCACACTTCTATTCACTCTCATTTTTATCTTGAAGGGTCATAACTCCGTTTTTGGTGTTCTCGGCTTGAAAATGGTCAAATCCTTGGAAATGAAAGCATTGATTCTTCATATTCACATCAATAGGTGTTGTTTCAGCCTCCATATGTGTCTTCTTTCTACAACTCCCAAATTTACCAATAAAACTCCTATGAGATTCTAAGAACTAACAGAACTGTGGGATAAACTATAATGTTTGTTTCTTACTTTGACTTCTTCTCCCCTTAATAGCATGCTTTTACTTTACTTTGAGACTTGACAACACTATTCACTCTCATTTCTATCTTGATAGGTCATAACTTCTGTTTTAGGGATTCTCGGCTTGAATATGAAATCAATCGAAATGAAAGCATTGATTCTTCATATTGACATCAATAGGTGTTGTTTACGCTTCAATATGTGTATTCTTTCTAAAACTCCCAAATTTACCAATAGAAACTCTATATGAGATTCAAAGACTAACAGAAATGTGGGATAAGCTATATTGTTTGTTTCTTACTTTGACTTGCTTCTCCACCTTAATAGCATGCTTTAACTTCTTTGAGATTTCCTGATTATATTCACTCTCATTTTTTATCTTGAAGGGTCATAACTCCGTTTTTGGTGTTCTCGGCTTGAAAATGGTCAAATCCTTGGAAATGAAAGCATTGATTCTTCATATTCACATCAATAGGTGTTGTTTCAGCTTCCATATGTGTATTCTTTCTAAAACTCCCAAATTCACTAATAAAAACTTCTATAAGATTCAAAAGCTAAGAGGCTGTGGGATAAGCTATAATGTTTTTTTCTTGCTTTGGCTTGCTTCTCCACCGTAATAGCATGCTTCCTCTACTTTGTCATTTCCCACTTCTATTCACTCTCATTTCAATCTTGAAGGGGTCATAACTTCGTTTTTGGTGTTCTCGGCTTGAAAATGGTCAAATCCTTGGAAATGAAAGCATTGATTCTTCATATTCACATCAATAGGTGTTGTTTCAGCCTCCATATGTGTCTTCTTTCTTCAACTTACTTTGAGACTTCTACACTTCTGTTCACTCTCATTTCCTATCTTGATGAGATTAAAGCCTTTCTGTTTTTGGGATTCTCGGCTTGAATATGATCAAATCCATGGAAATGAAAGCATTGATTCTTCATATTCACATCAATAGGTGTTGTTTCTGCTTCAATATGTGTATTCTTTCTAAAACTCCCAAATTTACCAATAGAAACTCGTATGAGATTCAAAGAACTAACAGAAATGTGGGATAAGCTATATTGTTTGTTTCTTACTTTGACTTGCTTCTCCACCTTAATAGCATGCTTTAACTACTTTGAGATTTCCTGATTCTATTCACTCTCATTTTTTATCTTGAAGGGTCATAACTCCGTTTTTGGTGTTCTCGGCTTGAAAATGGTCAAATCCTTGGAAATGAAAGCATTGATTCTTCATATTCACATCGAATAGGTGTTGTTTGAGCTTCCATATGTGTATTCTTTCTAAAACTCCCAAATTCACTAATAAAAACTTTCTATAAGATTCAAAGAGCTAACTGCGGGATAAGCTATACCGTTTGTTTCTTACATTGACTTGCTTCTCCACCTTAATAGCATGCTTCCCTACTTTGACATTTCCACACTTCTATTCACTCTCATTTCAATCTTGAAGGGTCATAACTTCGTTTTTGGTGTTCTCGGCTTGAAAATGGTCAAATCCTTGGAAATGAAAGCATTGATTCTTCATATTCACATCAATAGGTGTTGTTTCAGCCTCCATATGTGTCTTCTTTCTACAACTCCCAAATTTACCAATAGAAACTCCTATGAGATTCTAAGAACTAACAGAACTGTGGGATAAACTATAATGTTTGTTTCTTACTTTGACTTCTTCTCCCCCTTAATCGCATGCTTCAACTACCTTGAGACTTCAACACTTCTATTCATTCTCTTTTCTATCTTGATAGGTCATAATTCTGTTTTTAGGATTCTCAGCTTGAATATGATCAAATCCATGGAAATGAAAGCATTGATTCTTCATATTCACATCAATAGGTGTTGTTTATGCTTCAATATGTGTATTCTTTCTAAAACTCCCAAATTTACCAATAGAAACTCCTATGAGATTCAAATAACTAACAAAATGTGGGATAAGCTATATTGTTTGTTTCTTACTTTGACTTGCTTCTCCACCTTAATAGCATGCTTTAACTACTTTGAGATTTCCTGATTCTATTCACTCTCATTTTTTTATCTTGAAGGGTCATAACTCCGTTTTTGGTGTTCTCGGCTTGAAAATGGTCAAATCCTTGAAAATGCAAGCATTGATCCTTCATATTCACATCAATAGGTGTTGTTTCAGCTTCCATCTGTGTATTCTTTCTAAAACTCCCACATCCACTAATAAAACTCCTATAAGATTCAAGAAGCTATGAGCGTGGGATAAGCTATAATGTTTGTTTCTTACTTTGACTTGCTTCTCCACCTTAATAGCATGCTTCCACTACTTTGACATTTCCACACTTTTATTCACTCTCATTTTCAATCTTGAAGGGTCATAGCTTCGTTTTTGGTGTTCTCGGCTTGAAAATGGTCAAATCCTTGGAAATGAAAGCATTGATTCTTCATATTCACATCAATAGGTGTTGTTTCAGCCTCCATATGTGTCTTCTTTCTACAACTCCCAAATTTACCAATAGAAACTCCTATGAGGATTCCTTGAACTAACAGAACTATGGGATAAACTATAATGTTTGTTTTCTTACATTGACTTGCTCCACCCCTTAATAGCATGCTTCCTTACTTTGACATTTCCACACTTCTATTCACTCTCATTTCAATCTTGAAGGGTCATAACTTTCGTTTTTTGGTGTTCTCAGCTTGAAAATGGCCAAATCCGTGTCAATGAAACCATTGATTCTTCATATTCACACATCAATAAGTGTTGTTTCATCCTCCATATGTCTCTTCTTGCTACAACTCCCAAATTCACCATTAGAAACTCCTATGAGATTCTAATAACTAACAGAACTGTGGGATAAGCTATAATGTTTGTTTCTTACTTTGACTTCTTCTCCACCTTAATAGCATGCTTCAACTACTTTGAGACTTCAACACTTCTATTCACTCTCATTTCTATCTTGATGGGTCATAACTCTGTTTTTGAGATTCTCGGCTTGAATATGGTCAAATCCTTGGAAATGAAAGCATTGATTCTTCATATTCACATCAATAGGTGCTGTTTCAGCTTTCATATGTGTCTTCTTTCTAAAACTCCCAAATTTACCAATAGAAACTCCTATGAGATTCAAAGAACTAACAGAAATGTGGGATAAGCTATATTGTTTGTTTCTTACTTTGACTTGCTTCTCCACCTTAATAGCATGCTTTAACTACTTTGAGATTTCCACATTCTATTCACTCTCATTTTTATCTTGAAGGGTCTAACTTCTCGTTTTTGGTGTTCTCGGCTTGAAAATGGTCAAATCCTTGGAAATGAAAGCATTGATTCTTCATATTCACATCAATAGGTGTTGTTTCAGCTTCCATATGTGTATTCTTTTCTAAAACTCCCAAATTCACTAATAAAAGCTTCTATGAAGATTCAAAGAGCTAACAGCAGTGGGATAAGCTATAATGTTTGTTTCTTACTTTGACTTGCTTCTCCACCTTAATAGCACTTCCTTTACTTTGACATTTCCACTTACATTCACTCTCATTTCAATCTTGAAGAGTCATAACCGTTTTTGGTGTTCTCGGCTTGAAAATGGTCAAATCCTGGAAATGAAGCATTGATTCTTCATATTCACATCAATAGGTGTTGTTTCAGCCTCCATATGTGTCTTCTATTATTTACTTTGAGACTTCTACACTTCTATTCACTCTCATTTTCTATCTTGATGGGTCATAACTCTGTTTTTAGGATTCTCAGCTTGAAAATGATCAAATCCATGGAAATGAAAGCATTGATTCTTCATATTCACATCACTAGGTGTTGTTTACGCTTCAATATGTGTATTATTTCTAAAACTCCCAAATTTACCAATAGAAACTCCTATGAGATTCAAAGAACTAACAGAAATGTGGGATAAGCTATATTGTTTGTTTCTTACTTTGACTTGCTTCTCCACCTTAATAGCATGCTTTACTTCTTTGAGATTTCCACAATTCTATTCACTCTCATTTTTTTATCTTGAAGGGTCATAACTCCGTTTTTGGTGTTCTCAGCTTGAAAATGGTCAAATCCTTGGAAATGAAAGCATTGATTCTTCATATTCACATCAATAGGTGTTGTTTCAGCTTCCATATGTGTATTACTTTCTAAAACTCCCAAATTCACTAATAAAACTCCTATAAGATTCAAAAGCTATGAGAACTGTGGGATAAGCTATAATGTTTGTTTCTTTCATTGACTTGCTTCTCCCCTTAATAGCATGCTTCCACTTCTTTGACATTTCCACATTATTCACTCTCATTTCAATCTTGAAGGGGTCATAACTTCGTTTTTGGTGTTCTCGGCTTGAAAATGGTCAAATCCTTGGAAATGAAAGCATTGATTCTTCATATTCACATCAATAGGTGTTGTTTCAGCCTCCATATGTGTCTCTTCTTTCTTTGAGACACCTGCAACTTCTATTCACTCTCATTTCTATCTTGATGGTCATAACTTCTGTTTTTAGGATTCTCGGCTTGAATATGGTCAAATCCATGGAAATAAAGCATTGATTCTTCATATTCACATCAATAGGTGTTGTTTACGCTTCAATCTGTGTATTCTTTCTAAAACTCCCAAATTTACCAATAGAAACTCCTATGAGATTCAAAGAACTAAGAAATGTGGGATAAGCTATATTGTTTGTTTCTTACTTTGACTTGCTTCTCCCCCTTCCTAGCATGCTTTAACTACTTTGAGCTTTCCACAATTCTATTCACTCTCATTTTTTATCTTGAAGGGTCATAACTCCGTTTTTGGTGTTCTCGGCTTGAAAATGATCAAATCCTTGGAAATGAAAGCATTGATTCTTCATATTCACATCAATAGGTGTTGTTTCAGCTTCCATATGTGTATTCTTTCTAAAACTCCCAAATTCACTAATAAAAACTCCTATAAGATTCAAAGAACTAACAGAACTGTGGGATAAGCTATAATGTTTGTTTCTTACTTTGACTTGCTTCTCCACCTTAATAGCATGCTTCCACTACTTTGACATTTCCACACTTCTATTCACTCTCATTTTCAATCTTGAAGGGTCATAACTTCGTTTTTGGTGTTCTCGGCTTAAAATTGGTCAAATCCTTTGAAATGAAAGCATTGATTCTTCATATTCACATCAATAGGTGTTGTTTCACCCTCCATATGTGTCTTCCTACTACAACTCCCAAATTCACCAATAGAAACTCCTATGAGATTCTAAACTATGAGCTGTGGGATAAACTATAATGTTTGTTTCTTACTTTGACTTCTTCTCCCCCTTAATAGCATGCTTCAACTACTTTGAGACTTTAACACTTCTATTCACTCTCATTTGTATCTTGAAGGGTCATAACTCTGTTTTTGGGGTTCTCGGCTGGAAAATGGTCAAATTCATGGAAATGAACGCATTGATTCTTCATATTCAAATCAATAGGTGTTGTTTCAGCCTCCATATGTGTATTCTTTCTAAAACTCCCAAACATACCAATAGAAACTCCTATGAGATTCAAAGAACTAACAGACTCGTGGGATAAGCTATAATGTTTGTTTCTTACTTTGACTTACTTCTCCCCCTTAATAGCATGCTTTATCTACTTTGAGATTTCCAAACTCTATTCACTCTCATTTTTTATCTTGAAGGGTCATAACTCTGTTTTTGGTGTTCTCGGCTTGAAAATGGTCAAATCCTTGGAAATGAAAGCATTGATTCTTCATATTCACATCAATAGGTGTTGTTTCAGCTTCCATATGTGTATTCTTTCTAAAACTCCCAAATTCACCAATAAAAGCTCTATAAGATTCAAAGAACTAACAGAATGTGGGATAAGCTATAATGTTTGTTTCTTACTTTGACTTGCTTCTCCACCTTAATAGCATGCTTCCACTACTTTGACATTTCCACATTCTATTCACTCTCATTTTAATCTTGAAGGGTCATAACTCGTTTTTTGGTGTTCTCGGCTTGAAAATGGTCAAATCCTTGGAAATGAAAGCATTGATTCTTCATATTCACATCAATAGGTGTTGTTTCAGCCTCCATATGTGTCTTCTCTCTACAACTCCCAAATTCACCATTAGAAACTCCTATGAGATTCTAATAACTAACATAGCGTGGGATAAACTATAATGTTTGTTTCTTACTTTGACTTCTTCTCCCCTTAATAGCATGCTTCCTCTACTTTGAGACTTCAACACTTCTATTCACTCTCATTTTCTATCTTGATAGGTTATAACTCTGTTTTTAGGATTCTCAGCTTGAATATGATCAAATCCATGGAAATGAAACCATTGATTCTTCATATTCACATCAATATGTGTTGTTTAACCCTCCATATATGTGTATTCTTTCTAAAACTCCCAAATTTACGAATAGAAACTCCTATGAGATTCAAAGAACTAACAGAAATGTGGGATAAGCTATATTATTTGTTTCTTACTTTGACTTGCTTCTACACCTTTAATAGCATGCTTTAACTACTTTGAGATTTCCTGATTCTATTCATCTCATTTTTTTTCTTGAAGGGTCATAACTCCGTTTTTGGTGTTCTCGGCTTGAAAATGGTCAAATCCTTGGAAATGAAAGCATTGATTCTTCATATTCACATCAATAGGTGTTGTTTCAGCTTCCATATGTGTATTTTTTCTAAAACTCCCAAATTCACTAATAAAACTTCTATAAGATTCAAAAGCTATGAGAACGTGGGATAAGCTATAATGTTTGTTTCTTACATTGACTTGCTTCTCCACCTTAATAGCATGCTTCCACTACTTTGACATTTCCACATTCTATTCACTCTCATTTTCAATCTTGAAGGGTCATAACTTCGTTTTTGGTGTTCTCGGCTTGAAAATGGTCAAATCCTTGGAAATGAAAGCATTGATTCTTCATATTCACATCAATAGGTGTTGTTTCAGCCCTCCATATGTGTCTTACTTTCTCCTCTTTATATTTTTTTTTTATATTTTTTTTTTTTATAATTGCTTTTGAGACTTCAACATACTAACTCACTCTCATTTTCTATCTTGATAGGTCATAACTCTGTTTTTAGGATTCTCGGCTAGAATATGATCAAATCCATGGAAATGAAAGCATTGATTCTTCATATTGACATCAATAGGTGTTGTTTACTGCTTCAATATGTGTATTCTTTCTACAACTCCCAAGTTTACCAATAGAAACTCCTATGAGATTCAAAGAACTAACAGAAATGTGGGATAAGCTATATTGTTTGTTTCTTACTTTGACTTGCTTCTCCACCTTAATAGCATGCTTTAACTACTTTTGAGATTTCCTGATTCTATTCTCTCTCATTTTTTATCTTGAAGGGTCATAACTCCGTTTTTGGTGTTCTCGGCTTGAATATGGTCAAATCCTTTGAAATGAAAGCATTGATTCTTCATATTCACATCAATAGGTGTTGTTTCAGCTTCCATATGTATATTCTTTCTAAAACTCCCAAATTCAATAATAAAATCTTCTATAAGATTCAAAGAGCTATGAGAACTATGGGATAAGTTATAATGCTTGTTTCTTACATTGATTTGCTTCTACACCTTAATAGCATGCTTCCTTACTTTGACATTTCCACACTTCTATTCACTCTCATTTCAATCTTGAAGGGTCATAACTTCGTTTTTTGGTGTTCTCGGCTTGAAAATGGTCAAATCCTTGGAAATAAGCATTGATTCTTCATATTCACATCAATAGGTGTTGTTTCAGCCTCCATATGTGTCTTCTTTCTACCCCAAATTTACCAATAGAAACTCCTATGAGATTCTAAGAACTAACGAACTGTGGGATAAACTATAATGTTTGTTTCTTACTTTGACTTCTTCTCCCCTTAATAGCGTGCTTCCATTTACTTTGAGACTTCAACACTTCTATTCACTCTCATTTCTATCTTGATAGGTCATAACTCTGTTTTTGGATTCTCAGCTTGAATATGATCAAATCCATGGAAATGAAAGCATTGATTCTTCATATTGACATCAATAGGTGTTGTTTGCGCTTCAATATGTGTATTCTTTCTAAAACTCCCAAATTTACCAATAGAAACTCCTATGAGATTCAAAGAACTAACAGAAATGTGGGATAAGCTATATTGTTTGTTTCTTACTTTGACTTGCTTCTCCCCTTAATAGCATGCTTTAACTACTTTGAGATTTCCTGATTCTATTCACTCTCATTTTTTATCTTGAAGGGTCATAACTCCGTTTTTGGTGTTCTCGGCTTGAAAATGGTCAAATCCTTGGAAATGAAAGCATTGATTCTTCATATTCACATCAATAGGTGTTGTTTCAGCTTCCATATGTGTATTCTTTCTAAAACTCCCAAATTCATTAATAAAACTTCTATAAGATTCAGAGAGCTAACAGAGCTGTGGGATAAGCTATAATGTTTGTTTCTTACTTTGGCTTGCTTCTCCACCTTAATAGCATGCTTTCTTTACTTTGACATTTCCACTTATTTCTCTCATTTCTATCTTGAAGGGTCATAACTCCGTTTTTGGGGTTCTCAGCTTGAAAATGGTGAAATCCTTGGAAATGCAAACATTGATTCTTCATATTCACATCAATAGGTGTTGTTTAGGCCTCTATATGTGTCTTCTTTTTAAAACTCCCAAATTAACCAATAGAAACGCCTATGAGATTCAAAGCACTAACAGAACTGTGGGATAAACTATAATGTGTGTTTCTTACTTTGACTTGCTTCTCCACCTTAATAGCATGCTTCCACTACTTTGACATTTCCACACTTCTATTCACTCTCATTTCTATCTTGAAGGGTCATAACTCCGTTTTTGGTGTTCTCAGCTTGAAAATGGCCAAATCCTTGTCAATGAAACCATTGATTCTTCATATTCACATCAATAGGTGTTGTTTAAGCCTCCATATGTGTATTCTTTCTAAAACTCCCAAATTTACCAATAGAAACTCCTATGAGATTCAAAGAACTAACAGAACTGTGGGATAAGCTATATTGTTTGTTTCTTACTTTGACTTGCTTCTCCACCTTAATAGCATGCTTTAACTACTTTGAGATTTCCACAATTCTATTCACTCTCATTTTTTATCTTTATGGGTCATAACTCTGTTTTTGGGATTTTCATCTTGAATATGGTCAAATCCTTGGAAATGAAAGCATTGATTCTTCATATTCACATCAATAGGTGTTGTTTCAGCTTCCATATGTGTCTTCTTTCTAAAACTCCCAAATTCACTAATAAAACTTCTATAAGATTCAAAGAGCTAACAGAAATGTGGGATAAGCTATACCGTTTGTTTCTTACTTTGACTTGCTTCTCCACCTTAATAGCCTTTCACTACTTTGACATTTCCACATTCTATTCACTCTCATTTCAATCTTGAAGGGTCATAACTTTCGTTTTTGGTGTTCTCGGCTTGAAAATGGTCAAATCCTTGGAAATGAAAGCATTGATTCTTCATATTCACATCAATAGGTGTTGTTTCAGCCTCCATATGTGTCTTCTTTCTAAAACTCCCAAATCTACCAATAGAACCTCCTATGAGATTCTAACAACTAACAGAGCTGTGGGATAAACTATAATGTTTGTTTATTACTTTGACTTCTTCTCCCCCTTAATAGCATGCTTCAACTACTTTGAGACTTCAACACTTCTATTCACTCTCATTTCTATCTTGATAGGTCATAACTCTGTTTTTAGGATTCTCGGCTTGAATATGATCAAATCCATGGAAATGAAAGCATTGATTCTTCATATTGACATCAATAGGTGTTGTTTACGCTTCAATATGTGTATTCTTTCTAAAACTCCCCAAATTTACCAATAGAAACTCCTATGAGATTCAAAGAACTAACAGAAATGTGGGATAAGCGATATTGTTTGTTTCTTACTTTGACTTGCTTCTCCACCTTAATAGCATGCTTTAACTACTTTGAGATTTCCAGATTCTATTCACTCTCATTTTTATCTTGAAGGGTCATAACTCCGTTTTTGGTGTTCTCGGCTTGAAAATGGTCAAATCCTTGGAAATGAAAGCATTGATTCTTCATATTCACATCAATAGGTGTTGTTTCAGCTTCCATATGTGTATTCTTTCTAAAACTCCCAAATTCACTAATAAAAACTCTATAAGATTCAAAGAGCTATGAGAACTGTGGGATAAGCTATAATGTTTGTTTCTTACTTTGACTTGCTTCTCCACCTTAATAGCATGCTTCCCTACTTTGACATTTCCACACTTCTATTCACTCTCATTTCAATCTTGAAGGGTCATAACTTCGTTTTTGGTGTTCTCGGCTTGAAAATGGTCAAATCCTTGGAAATGAAAGCATTGATTCTTCATATTCACATCAATAGGTGTTGTTTCAGCCTCCATATGTGTCTTCTTTCTACAACTCCCAAATTTACCAATAGAAACTCCTATGAGATTCTAAGAACTAACGAGCTGTGGGATAAACTATAATGTTTGTTTCTTACTTTGACTTCTTCCCCCCCCCCTTAATCGCATGCTTCCACTACTTTGAGACTTCCTCAACACTTTTTTCACTCTCATTTCTATCTTGATGAGGTCATAACTCTGTTTTTGGGGTTCTCGGCTTGAATATGATCAAATCCATGGAAATGAAAGCATTGATTCTTCATATTCACATCAATAGGTGTTGTTTCATCATCCATATGTGTATTCTTTCTAAATCTCCCAAATTTACCAATAGAAACCCCTATGAGATTCAAAGAACTAACAGAAATGTGGGATAAGCTATATTGTTTGTTTCTTACTTTGACTTGCTTCTCCCCCTTAATAGCATGCTTTAACTACTTTGAGATTTCCAAATTCTATTCACTCTCATTTTTTATCTTGAAGGGTCATAACTCTGTTTTTGGTGTTCTCGGCTTGAAAATGGTCAAATCCTTGGAAATGAAAGCATTGATTCTTCATATTCACATCAATAGGTGTTGTTTCAGCAGCTTCCATATGTGATTCTTTCTAAAACTCCCAAATTCACTAATAAAAACTTCTATAAGATTCAAAGAGCTAAGAAATGTGGGATAAGCTATAATGTTTGTTTCTTACATTGACTTGCTTCTCCACCTTAATAGCATGCTTCCTTACTTTGACATTTCCACACTTCTATTCACTCTCATTTCAATCTTGAAGGGTCATAACTTCGTTTTTGGTGTTCTCAGCTTGAAAATGGTCAAATCCTTGGAAATGAAAGCATTGATTCTTCATATTCACATCAATAGGTGTTGTTTCAGCCTCCATATGTGTCTTCTTTCTACTACTCCCAAATTTACCAATAGAAACTCCTATGAGATTCTAAGAACTAACACAACTGTGGGATAAACTATAATGTTTGTTTCTTACTTTGACTTCTTCTCCCCCTTAATAGCATGCTTCAACTACTTTGAAACTTCAACACTTCTATTCACTCTCATTTTTCTATCTTGATAGGTCATAACTCTGTTTTTAGGATTCTCAGCTTGAATATGATCAAATCCATGGAAATGAAAGCATTGATTCTTCATATTCACATCAATAGGTGTTGTTTACGCTTCAATATGTTTATTCTTTCTAAAACTCCCAAATTTACCAATAGAAACTCCTATGAGATTCAAAGAACTAACAGAAATGTGGGATAAGCTATATTGTTTGTTTCTTACTTTGACTTGCTTCTCCACCTTAATAGCATGCTTTACTTACTTTGAGATTTCCACAATTCTATTCACTCTCTATTTTTATCTTGAAGGGTCATAACTCCGTTTTTGGTGTTCTCCAGGCTTGAAAATGGTCAAATCCTTGGAAATGAAAGCATTGATTCTTCATATTCACATCAATAGGTGTTGTTTCAGCTTCCATATGTGTATTCTTTCTAAAACTCCCAAATTCACTAATAAAACTCCTATAAGATTCAAAAAGCTAACAGAACTGTGGGATAAGCTATAATGTTTGTTTCTTACTTTGACTTGCTTCTCCACCTTAATAGCATGCTTCCCTACTTTGACATTTCCACACTTCTATTCACTCTCATTTCAATCTTGAAGGGGTCATAACTACCGTTTTTGGTGTTCTCGGCTTGAAAATAGTCAAATCCTTGGAAATAAAAGCATTGATTCTTCATATTCACATCCAAAGTTGTTGTTTCAGCGTCCATATGAGTCTTCTTTCTAAAACTCTCAAATTCACCAATATAAACTCCTATGAGATTCAAATAACTAACAGAACTGTGGGATAAGCTATATTGTTTGTTTCTTACTTTGACTTGCTTCTCCACCTTAATAGCATGCTTCCACTACTTTGACATTTCCACACTTCTATTCACTCTCATTTCTATCTTGAAGGGTCATAACTCTGTTTTTAGGATTCTTAGCTTGAAAATTGTCAAATCCTTGGAAATGAAACCATTGATTCTTCATATTCACATCAATAGGTGTTGTTTAAGCCTCCATATGTGTATTCTTTCTAAAACTCCCAAATTTCCAATAGAAACTCCTATGAGATTCAAAGAACTAACAGTGGGATAAGCTATAATGTTTGTTTCTTACTTTGGCTCTTCTCCCCCTTAATAGCATGCTTTATTTACTTTGAGACTTTCCACATTCTATTCACTCTCATTTTTATCTTGATAGGTCATAACTCTTGTTTTAGGATTCTCAGCTTGAAAATGATCAAATCCATGGAAATGAAAGCATTGATTCTTCATATTCACATCAATAGGTGTTGTTTCAGCTTCCCATATGTGTATTCTTTCTAAAACTCCCAAATTTACTAATAAAACTCCTATGAGATTCAAAGAACTAACAGAATGGGATAAGCTATAATGTTTGTTTCTTACTTTGACTTGCTTCTTCACCTTAATAGCATGCTTTAACTACTTTGAGATTTGCACAATTGTGTTCACTCTCATTTTTGTCTTGAAGGGTCATAACTCGTTTTTGGTGTTCTCGGCTTGAAAATGGTCAAATCCTTGGAAATGAAAGCATTGATTCTTCATATTCACATCAATAGGTGTTGTTTCAGCCTCCATATGTGTCTTCTTTCTACAACTCCCAAATTTACCAATAGAAACTCCTATGAGATTCTAAGAACTAACAGAACTGTGGGATAAACTATAATGTTTGTTTCTTACTTTGACTTCTTCTCCCCCTTAATAGCATGCTTCAACTACTTTGAGACTTCAACACTTCTATTCACTCTCATTTCTATCTTGATAGGTCATAACTCTGTTTTTAGGATTCTCAGCTTGAATATGATCAAATCCATGGAAATGAAAGCATTGATTCTTCATATTGACATCAATAGGTGTTGTTTCGCTTCAATCTGTGTATTCTTTCTAAAACTCCCAAATTTACCAATAGAAACTCCTATGAGATTCAAAGAACTAACAGAAATGTGGGATAAGCTATATTGTTTGTTTCTTACTTTGACTTGCTTCTCCACCTTAATAGCATGCTTTAACTACTTTGAGATTTCCACAATTCTATTCACTCTCATTTTTATCTTGAAGGGTCATAACTCCGTTTTTGGTGTTCTCAGCTTGAAAATGGTCAAATCCTTGGAAATGAAAGCATTGATTCTTCATATTCACATCAATAGGTGTTGTTTCAGCTTCCATATGTGTATTCTTTCTAAAACTCCCAAATTCACTAATAAAAACTTCTATAAGATACAAAGAGCTAACAGAACTGTGGGATAAGCTATAATGTTTGTTTCTTACATTGACTTGCTTCTCCACCTTAATAGCATGCTTCCACTATTTTGACATTTCCACACTTCTATTCACTCTCATTTCAATTTTGAAGAGTCATAACTTCGTTTTTGGTGTTCTCAGCTTGAAAATGGTCAAATCCTTGGAAATGAAAGCAATGATGCTTCATATTCACATCAATAGGTGTTGTTTCAGCCTCCAATATGTGTCTTATCTTCAACTACTTTGAGACTTCTACACTTCTATTCACTCTCATTTCTATCTTGATAGGTCATAACTCTGTTTTTAGGATTCTCAGCTTGAATAATGATCAAATCCATGGAAATGAAAGCATTGATTCTTCATATTCACATCAATAGGTGTTGTTTCTGCTTCAAGATGGGTATTCTTTCTAAAACTCCCAAATTTACCAATAGAAACTCCTATGAGATTCAAAGAACTAACAGAAATGTGGGAGAAGGGATATTGTTTGGTTCTTACTTTGACTTGCTGCTCCACCTTGATAGCGTGCGTTAACTACTTTGAGATTTCCACAATTCTATTCACTCTCATTTTTTATCTTGAAGGGTCATAACTCCGTTTTTTGTGTTCTCAGCTTGAAAATGGTCAAATCCTTGGAAATGAAAGCATTGATTCTTCATATTCACATCAATAGGTGTTGTTTCAGCTTCTCATATGTGTATTCTTTCTAAAACTCCCAAATTCACTAATAAAACTTCTATAAGATTCAAAGAGCTAACAGAACTGTGGGATAAGCTATAATGTTTGTTTCTTACATTGACTTGCTTCTCCACCTTAATAGCATGCTTCCACTACTTTGACATTTCCACACTTCTATTCACTCTCATATCAATCTTGAAGGGTCATAACTCTTTTTGGTGTTCTCAGCTTGAAAATGGTCAAATCCTTGGAAATGAAAGCATTGATTCTGCATATTCACATCAATAGGTGTTGTGTCAGCCTCCATATTGTTCTTCTTTCTACAACTCCCAAATTTACCAATAGAAACTCCTATGAGATTCTCAGAACTAAAACTGGGATAAACTATAATGTTTGTTTCTTAGTTTGACTTCTTCTCCACCTTAATAGCATGCTTCAACTACTTTGAGACTTCAACACTTCTATTCACTCTCATTTCTATCTTTATATTTCATAACTCTTTTTTTTTTATTCTCAGCTTGAATATGATCAAATCCATGGAAATGAAAGCATTGATTCTTCATATTCACATCAATAGGTGTTGTTTCTGCTTCAATATGTGTATTCTTTCTAAAACTCCCAAATTTACCAATAGAAACTCCTATGAGATTCAAAGAACTAACAGAAATGTGGGATAAGTTATATTGTTTGTTTCTTATTTTGACTTGCTTCTCCACCTTAATAGCATGCTTTAACTACTTTAAGATTTCTACACTTCTATTCACTCTCATTTCTATCTTAAAGGGTCACAACTCCGTTTTTGGTGTTCTCAGCTTGAAAATGGTCAAATCCTTGTAAATGAAAGCATTGATTCTTCATATTCACATCAATAGGTGTTGTTTCAGCTTCCATATGTGTATTCTTTCTAAAACTCCCAAATTCACTAATAAAAACTCCTATAAGATTCAAAGAGCTAACAGAACTGTGGGATAAGCTATAATGTTTGTTTCTTACTTTGACTTGCTTCTCCACCTTAATAGCATGCTTCCACTACTTTGACATTTCCACACTTCTATTCACTTTCATTTCTATCTTGAAGGGTCATAACTCTGTTTTGGTGTTCTCAACTTAAAAATGGTCAAATCTTTGGAAATGAAAGCATTGGTTCTTCATATTCACATCAATAGGTGTTGTTTCAGCCTCCATATGTGTCTTCTTTCTACAACTCCCAAATTTACCAATATAAACTCCTAAGAGATTCTAAGAACTAACAGAACTGTGGGATAAATTATAATGTTTGTTTCTTACATTGACTTGCTTCTCTACCTTAATAGCATGCTTCCACTACTTTGACATTTCCACACTTCTATTCACTCTCATTTCAATCTTGAAGGGTCATAACATCGTTTTTGGTGTTCTCAGCTTGAAAATGGTCAAATCCTTGGAAATGAAAGCATTGATTCTTCATATTCACATCAATAGGTGTTGTTTCAGCCTCCAAATGTGTCTTCTTTCTACAACTCCCAAATTTACCAATAGAAACTCCTATGAGATTCTAAGAACCAACATACCTGTGGGCTAAACCATCCCGTTTGTTCCTTCCTTTCACTTCCTGTCCCCCTTACTAGCATGCTTCAACTACCTGTAGACTTCAACACTTCTATTCACTCTCATTTCTATCTTGATAGGTCATAACTCTGTTTTTAGGATTCTCAGCTTGAATATGATCAAATCCATGGAAATGAAAGCATTGATTCTTCATATTGACATCAATAGGTGTTGTTTCAGCTTCAATATGTGTATTCTTTCTAAAACTCCCAAATTTACCAATAGAAACTCCTATGAGATTCAAAGAACTAACAGAACTGTGGGATAAGCTATAATGCTTGTTTCTTACTTTGACTTGCTTCTCCACCTTAATAGCATGCTTTAACTACTTTGAGATTTCCACAATTCTATTCACTCTCATTTTTATCTTGAAGGGTCATAACTCCGTTTTTGGTGTTCTCAGCTTGAAAATGGTCAAATCCTTGGAAATGAAAGCATTGATTCTTCATATTCACATCAATAGTTGTTGTTTCAGCTTCCATATGTGTATTCTTTCTAAAACTCCCAAATTCACTAATAAAAACTTCTATAAGATTCAAAGAGCTAACAGAACTGTGGGATAAGCTATAATGTTTGTTTCTTACATTGACTTGCTTCTCCACCTTAATAGCATGCTTCCACTACTTTGACATTTCCACACTTCTATTCACTCTCATTTCAATCTTGAAGAGTCATAACTTCGTTTTTGGTGTTCTCAGCTTGAAAATGGTCAAATCCTTGGAAATGATAGCATTGATTCTTCATATTCACATCAATAGGTGTTGTTTCAGCCTCCATATGTCTTCTTTCTTCAACTACTTTGAGACTTCTACACTTTATTCACTCTCATTTCTATCTTGATAGGTCATAACTCTGTTTTTAGGATTCTCATCTTGAAAATGATCAAATCCATGGAAATGAAAGCATTGATTCTTCATATTCACATCAATAGGTGTTGTTTCTGCTTCAATATGTGTATTCTTTCTAAAACTCCCAAATTTACCATTAGAAACTCCTATAAGATTCAAAGAACTAACAAAAATGTGGGATAAGCTATATTGTTTGTTTCTTACTTTGACTTGCTTCTCCACCTTAATAGCATGCTTTAACTACTTTGAGATTTCCACAATTCTATTCACTCTCATTTTTATCTTGAAGGGTCATAACTCCGTTTTTGGTGTTCTCAGCTTGAAAATGGTCAAATCCTTGGAAATGAAAGCATTGATTCTTCATATTCACATCAATAGGTGTTGTTTCAGCTTCCATATGTGTATTCTTTCTAAAACATCCAAATTCACTAATAAATACTTCTATAAGATTCAAAGAGCTAACAAAACTGTGGGATAAGCTATAATGTTTGTTTCTTACATTGACTTGCTTCTCCACCTTAATAGCATGCTTCCACTACTTTGACATTTCCACACTTCTATTCACTCTCATTTCAATCTTGAAGGGTCATAACTTCGTTTTTGGTGTTCTCAGCTTGAAAATGGTCAAATCCTTGGAAATGAAAGCATTGATTCTTCATCATCACATAAATAGTGTTTTTTTAGCCTCCATATGTGTTTTCTTTTTAAAACTACTTTGAGACTTCTACACTTCTATTCACTCTCATTTCTATCTTGATAGGTCATAACTCTGTTTTTAGGATTCTCAGCTTGAATATGATCAAATCCATGGAAATGAAAGCATTGATTCTTCATATTCACATCAATAGGTGTTGTTTCTGCTTCAATATGTGTATTCTTTCTAAAACTCCCAAATTTACCAATAGAAACTCCTATGAGATTCAAAGAACTAACAGAAATGTGGGATAAGTTATATTGTTTGTTTCTTACTTTGACTTGCTTCTCCACCTTAATAGCATGCTTTAACTACTTTGAGATTTCCACAATTCTATTCACTCTCATTTTTATCTTGAAGGGTCATAACTCCATTTTTTGTGTTCTCAGCTTGAAAATGGTCAAATCCATGGAAATGAAAGCATTGATTCTTCATATTCACATCAATAGGTGTTGTTTCAGCTTCCATATGTGTATTCTTTCTAAAACTCCCAAATTCACTAATAAAAACTCCTATAAGATTCAAAGAGCTAACAGAACTGTGGGATAAGCTATAAAGATTGTTTCTTACTTTGACTTGCTTCTCCACCTTAATAGCATGCTTCCACTACTTTGACATTTCCACACTTCTATTCACTCTCATTTCTATCTTGAAGGGTCATAACTTCGTTTTTGGTGTTCTCAGCTTAAAAATGATCAAATCCTTGGAAATAAAAGCATTGATTCTTCATATTCACATCAATAGGTGTTGTTTCAGCCTCCATATGTGTCTTCTTTCTACAACTCCCAAATTTACCAATATAAACTCCTATGAGGTTCTAAGAACTAACAGAACTGTGGGATAAATTATAATGTTTGTTTCTTACATTGACTTGCTTCTCTACCTTAATAGCATGCTTCCACTACTTTGACATTTCCACACTTCTATTCACTCTCATTTCAATCTTGAAGGGTCATAACATCGTTTTTGGTGTTCTCAGCTTGAAAATGGTCAAATCCTTGGAAATGAAAGCATTGATTCTTCATATTCACATCAATAGGTGTTGTTTCAGCCTCCATATGTGTCTTCTTTCTACAACTCCCAAATTTACCAATAGAAACTCCTATGAGATTCAAATAACTAAGAGAACTGTGGGATAAGCTATAATGTTTGTTTCTTACTTTGACTTGCTTCTCCACCTGAATAGCATGCTTTAACTACTTTGAGATTTCCACACTTCTATTCACTCTCATTTTTATCTTCAAGGGTCATAACTCTGTTTTTAGGATTCTCAGCTTGAATATGATCAAATCCATGGAAATGAAAGCATTGATTCTTCATATTCACATCAATAGGTGTTGTTTCAGCTTCAATATGTGTATTCTTTCTAAAACTCCCAAATTTACCAATAGAAACTCCTATGAGATTCAAAGAACTAACAGAAATGTGGGATAAGCTATATTGTTTGTTTCTTACTTTGACTTGCTTCTCCACCTTAATAGCATGCTTTAACTACTTTGAGATTTCCACAATTCTATTCACTCTCATTTTTATCTTGAAGGGTCATAACTCCGTTTTTGGTGTTCTCAGCTTGAAAATGGTCAAATCCTTGGAAATGAAAGCATTGATTCTTCATATTCACATCAATAGGTGTTGTTTCAGCCTCCAAATGTGTCTTCTTTCTACAACTCCCAAATTTACCAATAGAAACTCCTATGAGATTCTAAGAACTAACATAACTGTGGGATAAACTATAATGTTTGTTTCTTACTTTGACTTCTTCTCCCCCTTAATAGCATGCTTCAACTACTTTGAGACTTCAACACTTCTATTCACTCTCATTTCTATCTTGATAGGTCATAACTCTGTTTTTAGGATTCTCAGCTTGAATATGATCAAATCCATGGAAATGAAAGCATTGATTCTTCATATTGACATCAATAGGTGTTGTTTCTGCTTCAATATGTGTATTCTTTCTAAAACTCCCAAATTTACCAATAGAAACTCCTATGAGATTCAAAGAACTAACAGAAATGTGGGATAAGCTATATTGTTTGTTTCTTACTTTGACTTGCTTCTCCACCTTAATAGCATGCTTTAACTACTTTGAGATTTCCACAATTCTATTCACTCTCATTTTTATCTTGAAGGGTCATAACTTCGTTTTTGGTGTTCTCAGCTTGAAAATGGTCAAATCCTTGGAAATGAAAGCATTGATTCTTCATATTCACATCAATAGGTGTTGTTTCAGCTTCCATATGTGTATTCTTTCTAAAACTCCCAAATTCACAAATAAAAACTTCTATAAGATACAAAGAGCTAACAGAACTGTGGGATAAGCTATAATGTTTGTTTCTTACATTGACTTGCTTCTCCACCTTAATAGCATGCTTCCACTACTTTGACATTTCCACACTTCTATTCACTTTCATTTCAATCTTGAAGAGTCATAACTTCGTTTTTGGTGTTCTCAGCTTGAAAATGGTCAAATCCTTGGAAATGATAGCATTGATTCTTCATATTCACATCAATAGGTGTTGTTTCAGCCTCAATATGTGTCTTCTTTCTTCAACTACTTTGAGACTTCTACACTTCTATTCACTCTCATTTCTATCTTGATAGGTCATAACTCTGTTTTTAGGATTCTCAGCTTGAAAATGATCAAATCCATGGAAATGAAAGCATTGATTCTTCATATTCACATCAATAGGTGTTGTTTCTGCTTCAATATGTGTATTCTTTCTAAAACTCCCAAATTTACCATTAGAAACTCCTATGAGATTCAAAGAACTAACAGAAATGTGGGATAAGCTATATTGTTTGTTTCTTACTTTGACTTGCTTCTCCACCTTAATAGCATGCTTTAACTACTTTGAGATTTCCACAATTCTCTTCACTCTCATTTTTATCTTGAAGGGTCATAACTCCATTTTTTGTGTTCTCAGCTTGAAAATGGTCAAATCCATGGAAATGAAAGCATTGATTCTTCATATTCACATCAATAGGTGTTGTTTCAGCTTCCATATGTGTATTCTTTCTAAAACACCAAATTCACTAATAAAAACTTCTATAAGATTCAAAGAGCTAACAGAACTGTGGGATAAGCTATAATGTTTGTTTCTTACATTGACTTGCTTCTCCACCTTAATAGCATGCTTCCACTACTTTGACATTTCCACACTTTTATTCACTCTCATTTCAATCTTGAAGGGTCATAACTTCGTTTTTGGTGTTCTCAGCTTGAAAATGGTCAAATCCTTGGAAATGAAAGCATTGATTCTTCATATTCACATCAATAGGTGTTGTTTCAGCCTCCATATGTGTCTTCTTTCTACAACTCCCAAATTTACCAATAGAAACTCCTATGAGATTCTAAGAACTAACAGAACTGTGGGACAAACTATAATGTTTGTTTCTTAGTTTGACTTCTTCTCCCCCTTAATAGCATGCTTCAACTACTTTGAGACTTCAACACTTCTATTCACTCTCATTTCTATCTTGATAGGTCATAACTCTGTTTTTAGGATTCTCAGCTTGAATATGATCAAATCCATGGAAATGAAAGCATTGATTCTTCATATTCACATCAATAGGTGTTGTTTCTGCTTCAATATGTGTATTCTTTCTAAAACTCCCAAATTTACCAATAGAAACTCCTATGAGATTCAAAGAACTAACAGAAATGTGGGATAAGTTATATTGTTTGTTTCTTACTTTGACTTGCTTCTCCACCTTAATAGCATGCTTTAACTACTTTGAGATTTCCACAATTCTATTCACTCTCATTTTTATCTTGAAGGGTCATAACTCCGTTTTTGGTGTTCTCAGCTTGAAAATGGTCAAATCCTTGGAAATGAAAGCATTGATTCTTCATATTCACATCAATAGGTGTTGTTTCAGCTTCCATATGTGTATTCTTTCTAAAACTCCCAAATTCACTAATAAAAACTCCTATAAGATTCAAAGAGATAACAGAACTGTGGGATAAGCTATAAAGATTGTTTCTTACTTTGACTTGCTTCTCCACCTTAATAGCATGCTTCCACTACTTTGACATTTCCACACTTCTATTCACTTTCATTTCAATCTTGAAGGGTCATAACTTCGTTTTTGGTGTTCTCAGCTTAAAAATGATCAAATCCTTGGAAATAAAAGCATTGATTCTTCATATTCACATCAATAGGTGTTGTTTCAGCCTCCATATGTGTCTTCTTTCTACAACTCCCAAATTTACCAATATAAACTCCTAAGAGATTCTAAGAACTAACAGAACTGTGGGATAAATTATAATGTTTGTTTCTTACATTGACTTGCTTCTCTACCTTAATAGCATGCTTCCACTACTTTGACATTTCCACACTTCTATTCACTCTCATTTCAATCTTGAAGGGTCATAACATCGTTTTTGGTGTTCTCAGCTTGAAAATGGTCAAATCCTTGGAAATGAAAGCATTGATTCTTCATATTTACATAAATAGGTGTTGTTTCAGCCTCCAAATGTGTCTTCTTTCTACAACTCCCAAATTTACCAATAGAAACTCCTATGAGATTCTAAGAACTAACATAACTGTGGGATAAACTATAATGTTTGTTTCTTACTTTGACTTCTTCTCCCCTTAATACCATGCTTCACCCACGTTGTGACTTCACCACTTCTCTTCCCTCTCAATTCTATCTTGCTGGGTCATAACGTCGTTTTTAGGGCTTTCAGTTTAAATGTGATCAAACCCTTGGAAATGAAAGCATTGATTCTTATTATTGAAATCAATAGGTGTTGTTTCTGCTTCAATATGTGTATTCTTTCTAAAACTCCCAAATTTACGAATAGAAACTCCTATGAGATTCAAAGAACTAACAGAAATGTGGGATAAGCTATATTGTTTGTTTCTTACTTTGGCTTTGCTTTCTCCACCTTAATAGCATGCTTTAACTACTTTGAGATTTCCACAATTCTATTCACTCTCATTTTTATCTTGAAGGGTCATAACTCCGTTTTTGGTGTTCTCAGCTTGAAAATGGTCAAATCCTTGGAAATGAAAGCATTGATTCTTCTTATTCACATCAATAGGTGTTGTTTCAGCCTCCATATGTGTCTTCTTTCTACAACTCCCAAATTTACCAATAGAAACTCCTATGAGATTCTAAGAACTAACAGAACTGTGGGACAAACTATAATGTTTGTTTCTTAGTTTGACTTCTTCTCCCCCTTAATAGCATGCTTCAACTACTTTGAGACTTCAACACTTCTATTCACTCTCATTTCTATCTTGATAGGTCATAACTCTGTTTTTAGGATTCTCAGCTTGAATATGATCAAATCCATGGAAATGAAAGCATTGATTCTTCATATTCACATCAATAGGTGTTGTTTCAGCCTTCATATGTGTCTTCTTTCTAGAGCTCCCAGATTTACCAATAGAAACTCCTATCAGATTCACAGATCTAACAGAAATGTGGGATAAGTTATATTGTTTGTTTCTTAATTTGAATTACTTCTCCACCTTAATAGCATGCTTTAACTACTTTGAGATTTCCACAATTCTATTCACTCTCATTTTTATCTTGAAGGGTCATAACTCCGTTTTTGGTGTTCTCAGCTTGAAAATGGTCAAATCCTTGGAAATGAAAGCATTGATTCTTCATATTCACATCAATAGGTGTTGTTTCAGCTTCCATATGTGTATTCTTTCTAAAACTCCCAAATTCACTAATAAAACTCCTATAAGATTCAAAGAGCTAACAGAACTGTGGGATAAGCTATAAAGATTGTTTCTTACTTTGACTTGCTTCTCCACCTTAATAGCATGCTTCCACTACTTTGACATTTCCACACTTCTATTCACTTTCATTTCAATCTTGAAGGGTCATAACTTCGTTTTTGGTGTTCTCAGCTTAAAAATGATCAAATCCTTGGAAATAAAAGCATTGATTCTTCATATTCACATCAATAGGTGTTGTTTCAGCCTCCATATGTGTCTTCTTTCTACAACTCCCAAATTTACCAATATAAACTCCTAAGAGATTCTAAGAACTAACAGAACTGTGGGATAAATTATAATGTTTGTTTCTTACATTGACTTGCTTCTCTACCTTAATAGCATGCTTCCACTACTTTGACATTTCCACACTTCTATTCACTCTCATTTCAATCTTGAAGGGTCATAACATCGTTTTTGGTGTTCTCAGCTTGAAAATGGTCAAATCCTTGGAAATGAAAGCATTGATTCTTCATATTTACATAAATAGGTGTTGTTTCAGCCTCCAAATGTGTCTTCTTTCTACAACTCCCAAATTTACCAATAGAAACTCCTATGAGATTCTAAGAACTAACATAACTGTGGGATAAACTATAATGTTTGTTTCTTACTTTGACTTCTTCTCCCCCTTAATAGCATGCTTCAACTACTTTGAGACTTCAACACTTCTATTCACTCTCAATTCTATCTTGATAGGTCATAACTCTGTTTTTAGGACTCTCAGCTTGAATATGATCAAATCCATGGAAATGAAAGCATTGATTCTTCATATTGACATCAATAGGTGTTGTTTCTGCTTCAATATGTGTATTCTTTCTAAAACTCCCAAATTTACCAATAGAAACTCCTATGAGATTCAAAGAACTAACAGAAATGTGGGATAAGCTATATTGTTTGTTTCTTACTTTGGCTTGCTTCTCCACCTTAATAGCATGCTTTAACTACTTTGAGATTTCCACAATTCTATTCACTCTCATTTTTATCTTGAAGGGTCATAACTCCGTTTTTGGTGTTCTCAGCTTGAAAATGGTCAAATCCTTGGAAATGAAAGCATTGATTCTTCTTATTCACATCAATAGGTGTTGTTTCAGCCTCCATATGTGTCTTCTTTCTACAACTCCCAAATTTACCAATAGAAACTCCTATGAGATTCTAAGAACTAACAGAACTGTGGGACAAACTATAATGTTTGTTTCTTAGTTTGACTTCTTCTCCCCCTTAATAGCATGCTTCAACTACTTTGAGACTTCAACACTTCTATTCACTCTCATTTCTATCTTGATAGGTCATAACTCTGTTTTTAGGATTCTCAGCTTGAATATGATCAAATCCATGGAAATGAAAGCATTGATTCTTCATATTCACATCAATAGGTGTTGTTTCGCTTCAATATGTGTATTCTTTCTAAAACTCCCAAATTTACCAATAGAAACTCCTATGAGATTCAAAGAACTAACAGAAATGTGGGATAAGTTATATTGTTTGTTTCTTACTTTGACTTACTTCTCCACCTTAATAGCATGCTTTAACTACTTTGAGATTTCCACAATTCTATTCACTCTCAATTTTATCTTGAAGGGTCATAACTCCGTTTTTGGTGTTCTCAGCTTGAAAATGGTCAAATCCTTGGAAATGAAAGCATTGATTCTTCATATTCACATCAATAGGTGTTGTTTCAGCTTCCATATGTGTATTCTTTCTAAAACTCCCAAATTCACTAATAAAAACTCCTATAAGATTCAAAGAGCTAACAGAACTGTGGGATAAGCTATAAAGATTGTTTCTTACTTTGACTTGCTTCTCCACCTTAATAGCATGCTTCCACTACTTTGACATTTCCACACTTCTATTCACTTTCGTTTCAATCTTGAAGGGTCATAACTTCGTTTTTGGTGTTCTCAGCTTAAAAATGATCAAATCCTTGGAAATAAAAGCATTGATTCTTCATATTTACATCAATAGGTGTTGTTTCAGCCTCCATATGTGTCTTCTTTCTACAACTCCCAAATTTACCAATATAAACTCCTAAGAGATTCTAAGAACTAACAGAACTGTGGGATAAATTATAATGTTTGTTTCTTACATTGACTTGCTTCTCTACCTTAATAGCATGCTTCCACTACTTTGACATTTCCACACTTCTATTCACTCTCATTTCAATCTTGAAGGGTCATAACATCGTTTTTGGTGTTCTTAGCTTGAAAATGGTCAAATCCTTGGAAATGAAAGCATTGATTCTTCATATTTACATCAATAGGTGTTGTTTCAGCCTCCAAATGTGTCTTCTTTCTACAACTCCCAAATTTACCAATAGAAACTCCTATGAGATTCTAAGAACTAACAGAACTGTGGGACAAACTATAATGTTTGTTTCTTAGTTTGACTTCTTCTCCCCCTTAATAGCATGCTTCAACTACTTTGAGACTTCAACACTTCTATTCACTCTCATTTCTATCTTGATAGGTCATAACTCTGTTTTTAGGATTCTCAGCTTGAATATGATCAAATCCATGGAAATGAAAGCATTGATTCTTCATATTCACATCAATAGGTGTTGTTTCTGCTTCAATATGTGTATTCTTTCTAAAACTCCCAAATTTACCAATAGAAACTCCTATCAGATTCAAAGAACTAACAGAAATGTGGGATAAGTTATATTGTTTGTTTCTTACTTTGACTTGCTTCTCCACCTTAATAGCATGCTTTAACTACTTTGAGATTTCCACAATTCTATTCACTCTCATTTTTATCTTGAAGGGTCATAACTCCGTTTTTGGTGTTCTCAGCTTGAAAATGGTCAAATCCTTGGAAATGAAAGCATTGATTCTTCATATTCACATCAATAGGTGTTGTTTCAGCTTCCATATGTGTATTCTTTCTAAAACTCCCAAATTCACTAATAAAAACTCTTATAAGATTCAAAGAGCTAACAGAACTGTGGGATAAGCTATAAAGATTGTTTCTTACTTTGACTTGCTTCTCCACCTTAATAGCATGCTTCCACTACTTTGACATTTCCACACTTCTATTCACTTTCATTTCAATCTTGAAGGGTCATAACTTCGTTTTTGGTGTTCTCAGCTTAAAAATGATCAAATCCTTGGAAATAAAAGCATTGATTCTTCATATTCACATCAATAGGTGTTGTTTCAGCCTCCATATGTGTCTTCTTTCTACAACTCCCAAATTTACCAATAGAAACTCCTATGAGATTCAAAGAACTAACAGAAATGTGGGATAAGCTATATTGTTTGTTTCTTACTTTGACTTGCTTCTCCACCTTAATAGCATGCTTTAACTACTTTGAGATTTCCACAATTCTATTCACTCTCATTTTTATCTTGAAGGGTCATAACTCCGTTTTTGGTGTTCTCAGCTTGAAAATGGTCAAATCCTTGGAAATGAAAGCATTGATTCTTCATATTCACATCAATAGGTGTTGTTTCAGCTTCCATATGTGTATTCTTTCTAAAACTCCCAAATTCACTAATAAAAACTTCTATAAGATTCAAAGAGCTAACAGAACTGTGGGATAAGCTATAATGTTTGTTTCTTACATTGACTTGCTTCTCCACCTTAATAGCATGCTTCCACTACTTTGACATTTCCACACTTCTATTCACTCTCATTTCAATCTTGAAGAGTCATAACTTCGTTTTTGGTGTTCTCAGCTTGAAAATGGTCAAATCCTTGGAAATGATAGCATTGATTCTTCATATTCACATCAATAGGTGTTGTTTCAGCCTCAATATGTGTCTTCTTTCTTCAACTACTTTGAGACTTCTACACTTTATTCACTCTCATTTCTATCTTGATAGGTCATAACTCTGTTTTTAGGATTCTCATCTTGAAAATGATCAAATCCATGGAAATGAAAGCATTGATTCTTCATATTCACATCAATAGGTGTTGTTTCTGCTTCAATATGTGTATTCTTTCTAAAACTCCCAAATTTACCATTAGAAACTCCTATGAGATTCAAAGAACTAACAGAAATGTGGGATAAGCTATATTGTTTGTTTCTTACTTTGACTTGCTTCTCCACCTTAATAGCATGCTTTAACTACTTTGAGATTTCCACAATTCTATTCACTCTCATTTTTATCTTGAAGGGTCATAACTCCGTTTTTTGTGTTCTCAGCTTGAAAATGGTCAAATCCATGGAAATGAAAGCATTGATTCTTCATATTCACATCAATAGGTGTTGTTTCAGCTTCCATATGTGTATTCTTTCTAAAACACCAAATTCACTAATAAAAACTTCTATAAGATTCAAAGAGCTAACAGAACTGTGGGATAAGCTATAATGTTTGTTTCTTACATTGACTTGCTTCTCCACGTTAATAGCATGCTTCCACTACTTTGACATTTCCACACTTCTATTCACTCTCATTTCAATCTTGAAGAGTCATAACTTCGTTTTTGGTGTTCTCAGCTTGAAAATGGTCAAATCCTTGGAAATGATAGCATTGATTCTTCATATTCACATCAATAGGTGTTGTTTCAGCCTCCATATGTGTCTTCTTTCTTCAACTACTTTGAGACTTCTACACTTCTATTCACTCTCATTTCTATCTTGACAGGTCATAACTCTGTTTTTAGGATTCTCAGCTTGAATATGATCAAATCCATGGAAATGAAAGCATTGATTCTTCATATTCACATCAATAGGTGTTGTTTCTGCTTCAATATGTGTATTCTTTCTAAAACTCCCAAATTTACCAATAGAAACTCCTATGAGATTCAAAGAACTAACAGAAATGTGGGATAAGTTATATTGTTTGTTTCTTACTTTGACTTGCTTCTCCACCTTAATAGCATGCTTTAACTACTTTGAGATTTCCACAATTCTATTCACTCTCATTTGTATCTTGAAGGGTCATAACTCCGTTTTTGGTGTTCTCAGCTTGAAAATGGTCAAATCCTTGGAAATGAAAGCATTGATTCTTCATATTCACATCAATAGGTGTTGTTTCAGCTTCCATATGTGTATTCTTTCTAAAACTCCCAAATTCACTAATAAAAACTCCTATAAGATTCAAAGAGCTAACAGAACTGTGGGATAAGCTATAAAGATTGTTTCTTACTTTGACTTGCTTCTCCACCTTAATAGCATGCTTCCACTACTTTGACATTTCCACACTTCTATTCACTTTCATTTCAATCTTGAAGGGTCATAACTTCGTTTTTGGTGTTCTCAGCTTAAAAATGATCAAATCCTTGGAAATAAAAGCATTGATTCTTCATATTCACATCAATAGGTGTTGTTTCAGCCTCCATATGTGTCTTCTTTCTACAACTCCCAAATTTACCAATATAAACTCCTATGAGATTCTAAGAACTAACAGAACTGTGGAATAAATTATAATGTTTGTTTCTTACATTGACTTGCTTCTCTACCTTAATAGCATGCTTCCACTACTTTGACATTTCCACACTTCTATTCACTCTCATTTCAATCTTGAAGGGTCATAACTTCGTTTTTGGTGTTCTCAGCTTGAAAATGGTCAAATCCTTGGAAATGAAAGCATTGATTCTTCATATTCACATCAATAGGTGTTGTTTCAGCCTCCATATGTGTCTTCTTTCTACAACTCCCAAATTTACCAATAGAAACTCCTATGAGATTCTAAGAACTAATGAACTGTGGGATAAACTATAATGTCCTGTTTCTTACTTTGACTTCTTCTCCCCTTAATAGCATGCTTCAACTACTTTGAGACTTCAACACTTCTATTCACTCTCATTTCTATCTTGATAGGTCATAACTCTGTTTTTAGGATTCTCAGCTTGAATATGATCAAATCCATGGAAATGAAAGCATTGATTCTTCATATTGACATCAATAGGTGTTGTTTCTGCTTCAATATGTGTATTCTTTCTAAAACTCCCAAATTTACCAATAGAAACTCCTATGAGATTCAAAGAACTAACAGAAATGTGGGATAAGCTATATTGTTTGTTTCTTACTTTGACTTGCTTCTCCACCTTAATAGCATGCTTTAACTACTTTGAGATTTCCACAATTCTATTCACTCTCATTTTTATCTTGAAGGGTCATAACTCCGTTTTTGGTGTTCTCAGCTTGAAACTGGTCAAATCCTTGGAAATGAAAGCATTGATTCTTCATATTCACATCAATAGGTGTTGTTTCAGCTTCCATATGTGTATTCTTTCTAAAACTCCCAAATTCACTAATAAAAACTTATATAAGATTCAAAGAGCTAACAGAACTGTGGGATAAGCTATAATGTTTGTTTCTTACATTGACTTGCTTCTCCACCTTAATAGCATTTTTCCACTACTTTGACATTTCCACACTTCTGTTCACTCTCATTTCAATCTTGAAGAGTCATAACTTCGTTTTTGGTGTTCTCAGCTTGAAAATGGTCAAATCCTTGGAAATGATAGCATTGATTCTTCATATTCACATCAATAGGTGTTGTTTCAGCCTCCATATGTGTCTTCTTTCTTCAACTACTTTGAGACTTCTACACTTCTATTCACTCTCATTTCTATCTTGATAGGTCATAAATCTGTTTTTAGGATTCTCAGCTTGAAAATGATCAAATCCATGGAAATGAAAGCATTGATTCTTCATATTGACATCAATAGGTGTTGTTTCTGCTTCAATATGTGTATTCTTTCTAAAACTCCCAAATTTACCATTAGAAACTCCTATGAGATTCAAAGAACTAACAGAAATGTGGGATAAGCTATATTGTTTGTTTCTTACTTTGACTTGCTTCTCCACCTTAATAGCATGCTTTAACTACTTTGAGATTTCCACAATTCTATTCACTCTTATTTTTATCTTGAAGGGTCATAACTCTGTTTTTGGTGTTCTCAGCTTGAAAATGGTCAAATCCTTGGAAATGAAACATTGATTCTTCATATTCACATCAATAGGTGTTGTTTCAGCTTCCATATGTGTATTCTTTCTAAAACTCCCAAATTCACTAATAAAAACTTCTATAAGATTCAAAGAGCTAACAAAACTATGGGATAAGCTATAATGTTTGTTTCTTACATTGACTTGCTTCTCCACCTTAATAGCATGCTTCCATTACTTTGACATTTGTACACTTCTATTCACTCCCATTTCAATCTTGAAGGGTCATAACTTCGTTTTTGGTGTTCTCAGCTTGAAAATGGTCAAATCCTTGGAAATGAAAGCATTGATTCTTCATATTCACATCAATAGGTGTTGTTTCAGCCTCCATATGTGTCTTCTTTCTACAACTCCCAAATTTACCAATAGAAACTCCTATGAGATTCTAAGAACTAACAGAACTGTGGGATAAACTATAATGTTTCTTTCTTACTTTGACTTCTTCTCCCCCTTAATAGCATGCTTCAACTACTTTGAGACTTCAACACTTCTAGTCAATCTCATTTCTATCTTGATAGGTCATAACTCTGTTTTTAGGATTCTCAGCTTGAATATGATCAAATCCATGGAAATGAAAGCATTGATTCTTCATATTGACATCAATAGGTGTTGTTTCTGCTTCAATATGTGTATTCTTTTTAAAACTCCCAAATTTACCAATAGAAACTCCTATGAGATTCACAGAACTAACAGAAATTTGGGATAAGCTATATTGTTTGTTTCTTACTTTGACTTGCTTCTCCACCTTAATAGCATGCTTTAACTACTTTGAGATTTCCACAATTCTATTCACTCTCATTTTTATCTTGAAGGGTCATAACTCCGTTTTTGGTGTTCTCAGCTTGAAAATGGTCAAATCCTTGGAAATGAAAGCATTGATTCTTCATATTCACATCAATAGGTGTTGTTTCAGCTTCCATATGTGTATTCTTTCTAAAACTCCCAAATTCACTAATAAAAACTTCTATAAGATTCAAAGAGCTAACAGAACTGTGGGATAAGCTATAATGTTTGTTTCTTACATTGACTTGCTTCTCCACCTTAATAGCATGCTTCCACTACTTTGACATTTCCACACTTTTATTCACTCTCATTTCAATCTTGAAGGGTCATAACTTCGTTTTTGGTGTTCTCAGCTTGAAAATGGTCAAATCCTTGGAAATGAAAGCATTGATTCTTCATATTCACATCAATAGGTGTTGTTTCAGCCTCCATATGTGTCTTCTTTCTACAACTCCCAAATTTACCAATAGAAACTCCTATGAGATTCTAAGAACTAACAGAACTGTGGGACAAACTATAATGTTTGTTTCTTAGTTTGACTTCTTCTCCCCCTTAATAGCATGCTTCAACTACTTTGAGACTTCAACACTTCTATTCACTCTCATTTCTATCTTGATAGGTCATAACTCTGTTTTTAGGATTCTCAGCTTGAATATGATCAAATCCATGGAAATGAAAGCATTGATTCTTCATATTCACATCAATAGGTGTTTTTTTTCTTCAATATGTGTATTCTTTCTAAAACTCCCAAATTTACCAATAGAAACTCCTATGAGATTCAAAGAACTAACAGAAATGTGGGATAAGTTATATTGTTTGTTTCTTACTTTGACTTGCTTCTCCACCTTAATAGCATGCTTTAACTACTTTGAGATTTCCACAATTCTATTCACTCTCATTTTTATCTTGAAGGGTCATAACTCCGTTTTTGGTGTTCTCAGCTTGAAAATGGTCAAATCCTTGGAAATGAAAGCATTGATTCTTCATATTCACATCAATAGGTGTTGTTTCAGCTTCCATATGTGTATTCTTTCTAAAACTCCCAAATTCACTAATAAAAACTCCTATAAGATTCAAAGAGCTAACAGAACTGTGGGATAAGCTATAAAGATTGTTTCTTACATTGACTTGCTTCTCCACCTTAATAGCATGCTTCCACTACTTTGACATTTGTACACTTCTATTCACTCTCATTTCAATCTTGAAGGGTCATAACTTCGTTTTTGGTGTTCTCAGCTTGAAAATGGTCAAATCCTTGGAAATGAAAGCATTGATTCTTCATATTCACATCAATAGGTGTTGTTTCAGCCTCCATATGTGTCTTCTTTCTACAACTCCCAAATTTACCAATAGAAACTCCTATGAGATTCTAAGAACTAACAGAACTGTGGGATAAACTATAATGTTTCTTTCTTACTTTGACTTCTTCTCCCCCTTAATAGCATGCTTCAACTACTTTGAGACTTCAACACTTCTAGTCAATCTCATTTCTATCTTGATAGGTCATAACTCTGTTTTTAGGATTCTCAGCTTGAATATGATCAAATCCATGGAAATGAAAGCATTGATTCTTCATATTGACATCAATAGGTGTTGTTTCTGCTTCAATATGTGTATTCTTTCTAAAACTCCCAAATTTACCAATAGAAACTCCTATGAGATTCAAAGAACTAACAGAAATTTGGGATAAGCTATATTGTTTGTTTCTTACTTTGACTTGCTTCTCCACCTTAATAGCATGCTTTAACTACTTTGAGATTTCCACAATTCTATTCACTCTCATTTTTATCTTGAAGGGTCATAACTCCGTTTTTGGTGTTCTCAGCTTGAAAATGGTCAAATCCTTGGAAATGAAAGCATTGATTCTTCATATTCACATCAATAGGTGTTGTTTCAGCTTCCATATGTGTATTCTTTCTAAAACTCCCAAATTCACTAATAAAAACTTCTATAGATTCAAAGAGCTAACAGAACTGTGGGATAAGCTATAATGTTTGTTTCTTACATTGACTTGCTTCTCCACCTTAATAGCATGCTTCCACTACTTTGACATTTCCACACTTTTATTCACTCTCATTTCAATCTTGAAGGGTCATAACTTCGTTTTTGGTGTTCTCAGCTTGAAAATGGTCAAATCCTTGGAAATGAAAGCATTGATTCTTCATATTCACATCAATAGGTGTTGTTTCAGCCTCCATATGTGTCTTCTTTCTACAACTCCCAAATTTACCAATAGAAACTCCTATGAGATTCTAAGAACTAACAGAACTGTGGGACAAACTATAATGTTTGTTTCTTAGTTTGACTTCTTCTCCCCCTTAATAGCATGCTTCAACTACTTTGAGACTTCAACACTTCTATTCACTCTCATTTCTATCTTGATAGGTCATAACTCTGTTTTTAGGATTCTCAGCTTGAATATGATCAAATCCATGGAAATGAAAGCATTGATTCTTCATATTCACATCAATAGGTGTTGTTTCTGCTTCAATATGTGTATTCTTTCTAAAACTCCCAAATTTACCAATAGAAACTCCTATGAGATTCAAAGAACTAACAGAAATGTGGGATAAGTTATATTGTTTGTTTCTTACTTTGACTTGCTTCTCCACCTTAATAGCATGCTTTAACTACTTTGAGATTTCCACAATTCTATTCACTCTCATTTTTATCTTGAAGGGTCATAACTCCGTTTTTGGTGTTCTCAGCTTGAAAATGGTCAAATCCTTGGAAATGAAAGCATTGATTCTTCATATTCACATCAATAGGTGTTGTTTCAGCTTCCATATGTGTATTCTTTCTAAAACTCCCAAATTCACTAATAAAAACTCC
Source organism: Cardamine occulta (assembly GCA_028015245.1). NCBI lineage: Eukaryota > Viridiplantae > Streptophyta > Magnoliopsida > Brassicales > Brassicaceae > Cardamine > Cardamine occulta. Next base: position 883,679 of record CM051378.1, read on the forward strand.
TATAAGATTCAAAGAGCTAACAGAACTGTGGGATAAGCTATAAAGATTGTTTCTTACTTTGACTTGCTTCTCCACCTTAATAGCATGCTTCCACTACTTTGACATTTCCACACTTCTATTCACTTTCATTTCAATCTTGAAGGGTCATAACTTCGTTTTTGGTGTTCTCAGCTTAAAAATGATCAAATCCTTGGAAATAAAAGCATTGATTCTTCATATTCACATCAATAGGTGTTGTTTCAGCCTCCATATGTGTCTTCTTTCTACAACTCCCAAATTTACCAATATAAACTCCTAAGAGATTCTAAGAACTAACAGAACTGTGGGATAAATTATAATGTTTGTTTCTTACATTGACTTGCTTCTCTACCTTAATAGCATGCTTCCACTACTTTGACATTTCCACACTTCTATTCACTCTCATTTCAATCTTGAAGGGTCATAACATCGTTTTTGGTGTTCTCAGCTTGAAAATGGTCAAATCCTTGGAAATGAAAGCATTGATTCTTCATATTTACATCAATAGGTAATGTTTCAGCCTCCAAATGTGTCTTCTTTCTACAACTCCCAAATTTACCAATAGAAACTCCTATGAGATTCAAAGAACTAACAGAAATGTGGGATAAGTTATATTGTTTGTTTCTTACTTTGACTTGCTTCTCCACCTTAATAGCATGCTTTAACTACTTTGAGATTTCCACAATTCTATTCACTCTCATTTTTATCTTGAAGGGTCATAACTCCGTTTTTGGTGTTCTCAGCTTGAAAATGGTCAAATCCTTGGAAATGAAAGCATTGATTCTTCATATTCACATCAATAGGTGTTGTTTCAGCTTCCATATGTGTATTCTTTCTAAAACTCCCAAATTCACTAATAAAAACTCCTATAAGATTCAAAGAGCTAACAGAACTGTGGGATAAGCTATAAAGATTGTTTCTTACTTTGACTTGCTTCTCCACCTTAATAGCATGCTTCCACTACTTTGACATTTCCACACTTCTATTCACTTTCATTTCAATCTTGAAGGGTCATAACTTCGTTTTTGGTGTTCTCAGCTTAAAAATGATCAAATCCTTGGAAATAAAAGCATTGATTCTTCATATTCACATCAATAGGTGTTGTTTCAGCCTCCATATGTCTTCTTTCTACAACTCCCAAATTTACCAATATAAACTCCTAAGAGATTCTAAGAACTAACAGAACTGTGGGATAAATTATAATGTTTGTTTCTTACATTGACTTGCTTCTCTACCTTAATAGCATGCTTCCACTACTTTGACATTTCCACACTTCTATTCACTCTCATTTCAATCTTGAAGGGTCATAACATCGTTTTTGGTGTTCTCAGCTTGAAAATGGTCAAATCCTTGGAAATGAAAGCATTGATTCTTCATATTTACATCAATAGGTAATGTTTCAGCCTCCAAATGTGTCTTCTTTCTACAACTCCCAAATTTACCAATAGAAACTCCTATGAGATTCTAAGAACTAACATAACTGTGGGATAAACTATAATGTTTGTTTCTTACTTTGACTTCTTCTCCCCCTTAATAGCATGCTTCAACTACTTTGAGACTTCAACACTTCTATTCACTCTCATTTCTATCTTGATAGGTCATAACTCTGTTTTTAGGACTCTCAGCTTGAATATGATCAAATCCATGGAAATGAAAGCATTGATTCTTCATATTGACATCAATAGGTGTTGTTTCTGCTTCAATATGTGTATTCTTTCTAAAACTCCCAAATTTACCAATAGAAACTCCTATGAGATTCAAAGAACTAACATAAATGTGGGATAAGCTATATTGTTTGTTTCTTACTTTGACTTGCTTCTCCACCTTAATAGCATGCTTTAACTACTTTGAGATTTCCACAATTCTATTCACTCTCATTTTTATCTTGAAGGGTCATAACTCCGTTTTGGTGTTCTCAGCTTGAAAATGGTCAAATCCTTGGAAATGAAAGCATTGATTCTTCATATTCACATCAATAGGTGTTGTTTCAGCTTCCATATGTGTATTCTTTCTAAAACTCCCAAATTCACTAATAAAAACTTCTATAAGATTCAAAGAGCTAACAGAACTGTGGGATAAGCTATAATGTTTGTTTCTTACATTGACTTGCTTCTCCACCTTAATAGCATGCTTCCACTACTTTGACATTTCCACACTTCTATTCACTCTCATTTCAATCTTGAAGAGTCATAACTTCGTTTTTGGTGTTCTCAGCTTGAAAATGGTCAAATCCTTGGAAATGATAGCATTGATTCTTCATATTCACATCAATAGGTGTTGTTTCAGCCTCAATATGTGTCTTCTTTCTTCAACTACTTTGAGACTTCTACACTTTATTCACTCTCATTTCTATCTTGATAGGTCATAACTCTGTTTTTAGGATTCTCATCTTGAAAATGATCAAATCCATGGAAATGAAAGCATTGATTCTTCATATTCACATCAATAGGTGTTGTTTCTGCTTCAATATGTGTATTCTTTCTAAAACTCCCAAATTTACCATTAGAAACTCCTATGAGATTCAAAGAACTAACAGAAATGTGGGATAAGCTATATTGTTTGTTTCTTACTTTGACTTGCTTCTCCACCTTAATAGCATGCTTTAACTACTTTGAGATTTCCACAATTCTATTCACTCTCATTTTTATCTTGTAGGGTCATAACTCCGTTTTTTGTGTTCTCAGCTTGAAAATGGTCAAATCCATGGAAATGAAAGTATTGATTCTTCATATTCACATCAATAGGTGTTGTTTCAGCTTCCATATGTGTATTCTTTCTAAAACACCAAATTCACTAATAAAAACTTCTATAAGATTCAAAGAGCTAACAGAACTGTGGGATAAGCTATAATGTTTGTTTCTTACATTGACTTGCTTCTCCACGTTAATAGCATGCTTCCACTACTTTGACATTTCCACACTTCTATTCACTCTCATTTCAATCTTGAAGAGTCATAACTTCGTTTTTGGTGTTCTCAGCTTGAAAATGGTCAAATCCTTGGAAATGATAGCATTGATTCTTCATATTCACATCAATAGGTGTTGTTTCAGCCTCCATATGTGTCTTCTTTCTTCAACTACTTTGAGACTTCTACACTTCTATTCACTCTCATTTCTATCTTGACAGGTCATAACTCTGTTTTTAGGATTCTCAGCTTGAATATGATCAAATCCATGGAAATGAAAGCATTGATTCTTCATATTCACATCAATAGGTGTTGTTTCTGCTTCAATATGTGTATTCTTTCTAAAACTCCCAAATTTACCAATAGAAACTCCTATGAGATTCAAAGAACTAACAGAAATGTGGGATAAGTTATATTGTTTGTTTCTTACTTTGACTTGCTTCTCCACCTTAATAGCATGCTTTAACTACTTTGAGATTTCCACAATTCTATTCACTCTCATTTTTATCTTGAAGGGTCATAACTCCGTTTTTGGTGTTCTCAGCTTGAAAATGGTCAAATCCTTGGAAATGAAAGCATTGATTCTTCATATTCACATCAATAGGTGTTGTTTCAGCTTCCATATGTGTATTCTTTCTAAAACTCCCAAATTCACTAATAAAAACTCCTATAAGATTCAAAGAGCTAACAGAACTGTGGGATAAGCTATAAAGATTGTTTCTTACTTTGACTTGCTTCTCCACCTTAATAGCATGCTTCCACTACTTTGACATTTCCACACTTCTATTCACTTTCATTTCAATCTTGAAGGGTCATAACTTCGTTTTTGGTGTTCTCAGCTTAAAAATGATCAAATCCTTGGAAATAAAAGCATTGATTCTTCATATTCACATCATTAGGTGTTGTTTCAGCCTCCATATGTGTCTTCTTTCTACAACTCCCAAATTTACCAATATAAACTCCTATGAGATTCTAAGAACTAACAGAACTGTGGAATAAATTATAATGTTTGTTTCTTACATTGACTTGCTTCTCTACCTTAATAGCATGCTTCCACTACTTTGACATTTCCACACTTCTATTCACTCTCATTTCAATCTTGAAGGGTCATAACATCGTTTTTGGTGTTCTCAGCTTGAAAATGGTCAAATCCTTGGAAATGAAAGCATTGATTCTTCATATTCACATCAATAGGTGTTGTTTCAGCCTCCATATGTGTCTTCTTTCTACAACTCCCAAATTTACCAATAGAAACTCTATGAGATTCTAAGAACTAACAGAACTGTGGGATAAACTATAATGTCTGTTTCTTACTTTGACTTCTTCTCCCCCTTAATAGCATGCTTCAACTACTTTGAGACTTCAACACTTCTATTCACTCTCATTTCTATCTTGATAGGTCATAACTCTGTTTTTAGGATTCTCAGCTTGAATATGATCAAATCCATGGAAATGAAAGCATTGATTCTTCATATTGACATCAATAGGTGTTGTTTCTGCTTCAATATGTGTATTCTTTCTAAAACTCCCAAATTTACCAATAGAAACTCCTATGAGATTCAAAGAACTAACAGAAATGTGGGATAAGCTATATTGTTTGTTTCTTACTTTGACTTGCTTCTCCACCTTAATAGCATGCTTTAACTACTTTGAGATTTCCACAATTCTATTCACTCTCATTTTTATCTTGAAGGGTCATAACTCCGTTTTTGGTGTTCTCAGCTTGAAACTGGTCAAATCCTTGGAAATGAAAGCATTGATTCTTCATATTCACATCAATAGGTGTTGTTTCAGCTTCCATATGTGTATTCTTTCTAAAATTCCCAAATTCACTAATAAAAACTTCTATAAGATTCAAAGAGCTAACGGAACTGTGGGATAAGCTATAATGTTTGTTTCTTACATTGACTTGCTTCTCCACCTTAATAGCATGCTTCCACTACTTTGACATTTCCACACTTCTGTTCACTCTCATTTCAATCTTGAAGAGTCATAACTTCGTTTTTGGTGTTCTCAGCTTGAAAATGGTCAAATCCTTGGAAATGATAGCATTGATTCTTCATATTCACATCAATAGGTGTTGTTTCAGCCTCCATATGTGTCTTCTTTCTTCAACTACTTTGAGACTTCTACACTTCTATTCACTCTCATTTCTATCTTGATAGGTCATAACTCTGTTTTTAGGATTCTCAGCTTGAAAATGATCAAATCCATGGAAATGAAAGCATTGATTCTTCATATTGACATCAATAGGTGTTGTTTCTGCTTCAATATGTGTATTCTTTCTAAAACTCCCAAATTTACCATTAGAAACTCCTATGAGATTCAAAGAACTAACAGAAATGTGGGATAAGCTATATTGTTTGTTTCTTACTTTGACTTGCTTCTCCACCTTAATAGCATGCTTTAACTACTTTGAGATTTCCACAATTCTATTCACTCTCATTTTTATGTTGAAGGGTCATAACTCCGTTTTTGGTGTTCTCAGCTTGAAAATGGTCAAATCCTTGGAAATGAAACATTGATTCTTCATATTCACATCAATAGGTGTTGTTTCAGCTTCCATATGTGTATTCTTTCTAAAACTCCCAAATTCACTAATAAAAACTTCTATAAGATTCAAAGAGCTAACAGAACTATGGGATAAGCTATAATGTTTGTTTCTTACATTGACTTGCTTCTCCACCTTAATAGCATGCTTCCACTACTTTGACATTTGTACACTTCTATTCACTCTCATTTCAATCTTGAAGGGTCATAACTTCGTTTTTGGTGTTCTCAGCTTGAAAATGGTCAAATCCTTGGAAATGAAAGCATTGATTCTTCATATTCACATCAATAGGTGTTGTTTCAGCCTCCATATGTGTCTTCTTTCTACAACTCCCAAATTTACCAATAGAAACTCCTATGAGATTCTAAGAACTAACAGAACTGTGGGATAAACTATAATGTTTCTTTCTTACTTTGACTTCTTCTCTCCCTTAATAGCATGCTTCAACTACTTTGAGACTTCAACACTTCTAGTCAATCTCATTTCTATCTTGATAGGTCATAACTCTGTTTTTAGGGTTCTCAGCTTGAATATGATCAAATCCATGGAAATGAAAGCATTGATTCTTCATATTGACATCAATAGGTGTTGTTTCTGCTTCAATATGTGTATTCTTTCTAAAACTCCCAAATTTACCAATAGAAACTCCTATGAGATTCAAAGAACTAACAGAAATTTGGGATAAGCTATATTGTTTGTTTCTTACTTTGACTTGCTTCTCCACCTTAATAGCATGCTTTAACTACTTTGAGATTTCCACAATTCTATTCACTCTCATTTTTATCTTGAAGGGTCATAACTCTGCTTTTTGGTGTTCTCAGCTTGAAAATGGTCAAATCCTTGGAAATGAAAGCATTGATTCTTCATATTCACATCAATAGGTGTTGTTTCAGCTTCCATATGTGTATTCTTTCTAAAACTCCCAAATTCACTAATAAAAACTTCTATAAGATTCAAAGAGCTAACAGAACTGTGGGATAAGCTATAATGTTTGTTTCTTACATTGACTTGCTTCTCCACCTTAATAGCATGCTTCCACTACTTTGACATTTCCACACTTCTATTCACTCTCATTTCAATCTTGAAGGGTCATAACTTCGTTTTTGGTGTTCTCAGTTTGAAAATGGTCAAATCCTTGGAAATGAAAGCATTGATTCTTTATATTCACATTAATAGGTGTTGTTTCAGCCTCCATATGTGTCTTCTTTCTACAACTCCCAAATTTACCAATAGAAACTCCTATGAGATTCTAAGAACTAACAGAACTGTGGGATAAACTATAATGTTTGTTTCTTACTTTGACTTCTTCTCCCCCTTAATAGCATGCTTTAACTACTTTGAGACTTCAACACTTATATTCACTCTCATTTCTATCTTGATAGGTCATAACTCTGTTTTTAGGATTCTCAGCTTGAATATGATCAAATCCATGGAAATGAAAGAATTAATTCTTCATATTCACATCAATAGGTGTTGTTTCTGCTTCAATATGTGTATTCTTTCAAAAACTCCCAAATTTACCAATAGAAACTCCTATGAGATTCAAAGAACTAACAGAAATGTGGGATAAGCTATATTGTTTGTTTCTTACTTTGACTTGCTTCACAACCTTAATAGCATGCTTTAACTACTTTGAGATTTCCACAATTCTATTCACTCTCATTTTTATCTTGAAGGGTCATAACTCCGTTTTTGGTGTTCTCTGCTTGAAAATGGTCAAATCCTTGGAAATGAAAGCATTGATTCTTCATATTCACATCAATAGGTGTTGTTTCAGCTTCCATATGTGTATTCTTTCTAAAACTCCCAAATTCACTAATAAAAACTTCTATAAGATTCAAAGAGCTAACAGAATCGGATAAGCTATAATGTTTGTTTCTTACATTGATTTGCTTCTCCACCTTAATAGCATGCTTCCACTACTTTGACATTTCCACACTTCTATTCACTCTCAATTCAATCTTGAAGAGTCATAACTTCGTTTTTGGTGTTCTCAGCTTGAAAATGGTCAAATCCTTGGAAATGAAAGCATTGATTCTTCATATTCACATCAATAGGTGTTGTTTCAGCCTCCATATGTGTCTTCTTTCTTCAACTACTTTGAGACTTCTACACTTCTATTCAATCTCATTTCTATCTTGATAGGTCATAACTCTGTTTTTAGGATTCTCAGCTTGAATATGATCAAATCCATGGAAATGAAAGCATTGATTCTTCATATTCACATCAATAGGTGTTGTTTCTGCTTCAATATGTGTATTCTTTCTAAAACTCCCAAATTCACTAATAAAAACTTCTATAAGATTCAAAGAGCTAACAGAACTGTGGGATAAGCTATAATGTTTGTTTCTTACATTGACTTGCTTCTCCACCTTAATAGCATGCTTCCACTACTTTGACATTTCCACACTTCTATTCACTCTCATTTCAATCTTGAAGGGTCATAACTCCGTTTTTGGTGTTCTCAGCTTGAAAATGGTCAAATCCTTGGAAATGAAAGCATTGATTCTTCATATTCACATCAATAGGTGTTGTTTCAGCCTCCATATGTGTCTTCTTTCTACAACTCCCAAATTTACCAATAGAAACTCCTATGAGATTCTAAGAACTAACAGAACTGTGGGATAAACTATAATGTTTCTTTCTTACTTTGACTTCTTCTCCCCCTTAATAGCATGCTTTAACTACTTTGAGACTTCAACACTTATATTCACTCTCATTTCTATCTTGATAGGTCATAACTCTGTTTTTAGGATTCTCAGCTTGAATATGATCAAATCCATGGAAATGAAAGAATTGATTCTTCATATTCACATCAATAGGTGTTGTTTCTGCTTCAATATGTGTATTCTTTCAAAAACTCCCAAATTTACCAATAGAAACTCCTATGAGATTCAAAGAACTAACAGAAATGTGGGATAAGCTATATTGTTTGTTTCTTACTTTGACTTGCTTCACAACCTTAATAGCATGCTTTAACTACTTTGAGATTTCCACAATTCTATTCACTCTCATTTTTATCTTGAAGGGTCATAACTCCGTTTTTGGTGTTCTCAGCTTATAAATGGTCAAATCCTTGGAAATGAAAGCATTGATTCTTCATATTCACATCAATAGGTGTTGTTTCAGCTTCCATATGTGTATTCTTTCTAAAACTCCCAAATTCACTAATAAAAACTTCTATAAGATTCAAAGAGCTAACAGAACTGTGGGATAAGCTATAATGTTTGTTTCTTACATTGACTTGCTTCTCCACCTTAATAGCATGCTTCCACTACTTTGACATTTCCACACTTCTATTCACTCTCAATTCAATCTTGAAGAGTCATAACTTCGCTTTTGGTGTTCTCAGCTTGAAAATGGTCAAATCCTTGGAAATGAAAGCATTGATTCTTCATATTCACATCAATAGGTGTTGTTTCAGCCTCCATATGTGTCTTCTTTCTTCAACTACTTTGAGACTTCTACACTTCTATTCAATCTCATTTCTATCTTGATAGGTCATAACTCTGTTTTTAGGATTCTAAGGTTGAATATGATCAAATCCATGGAAATGAAAGCATTGATTCTTCATATTCACATCAATAGGTGTTGTTTCTGCTTCAATATGTGTATTCTTTCTAAAACTCCCAAATTTACCAATAGAAACTCCTATGAGATTCAAAGAACTAACAGAAATTTGGGATAAGCTATATTGTTTGTTTCTTACTTTGACTTGCTTCTCCACCTTAATAGCATGCTTTAACTACTTTGAGATTTCCACAATTCTATTCACTCTCATTTTTATCTTGAAGGGTCATAACTCCGTTTTTGGTGTTCTCAGCTTGAAAATGGTCAAATCCTTGGAAATGAAAGCATTGATTCTTCATATTCACATCAATAGGTGTTGTTTCAGCCTCTATATGTGTCTTCTTTCTACAACTCCCAAATTTACCAATAGAAACTCCTATGAGATTCTAAGAACTAACAGAACTGTGGGATAAACTATAATGTTTCTTTCTTACTTTGACTTCTTCTCCCCCTTAATAGCATGCTTCAACTACTTTGAGACTTCAACACTTCTATTCACTCTCATTTCTATCTTGATAGGTCATAACTCTGTTTTTAGGATTCTCAGCTTGAATATCATCAAATCCATGGAAATGAAAGCATTGATTCTTCATATTGACATCAATAGGTGTTGTTTATGCTTCAATATGTGTATTCTTTCTAAAACTCCCAAATTTACCAATAGAAACTCCTATGAGATTCAAAGAACTAACAGAAATGTGGGATAAGCTATATTGTTTGTTTCTTACTTTGACTTGCTTCTCCACCTTAATAGCATGCTTTAACTACTTTGAGATTTCCACAATTCTATTCACTCTCATTTTTATCTTGAAAGGTCATAACTCCGTTTTTGGTGTTCTCAGCTTGAAAATGGTCAAATCCTTGGAAATGAAAGCATTGATTCTTCATATTCACATCAATAGGTGTTGTTTGAGCTTCCATATGTGTATTCTTTCTAAAACTCCCAAATTCACTAATAAAAACTTCTATAAGATTCAAAGAGCTAACAGAACTGTGGGATAAGCTATAATGTTTGTTTCTTACATTGACTTGCTGCTCCACCTTAAAAGCATGCTTCCACTACTTTGACATTTCCACACTTCTATTCACTCTCATTTCAATCTTGAAGGGTCATAACTTCGTTTTTGGTGTTCTCAGCTTGAAAATGGTCAAATCCTTGGAAATGAAAGCATTGATTCTTTATATTCACATTAATAGGTGTTGTTTCAACCTCCATATGTGTCTTCTTTCTACAACTCCCAAATTTACCAATAGAAACTCCTATGAGATTCTAAGAACTAACAGAACTGTGGGATTGATATAGGAACCCAAATGAATCGGATCCTAAATGATAGATTGATGGAGGAATTGCTGCTGGACTAAGGTCACTCTCAACAGTTCCGATTGAATGGATGGTGAAGTGGTTCGATGGTGAAGCTGTTGCTGGACTAAGGTCACTCTCAACAGATTCAAAGGGATGAACGGACGTGATAGTGGATTGAGAGACGCCACACAGATCTGTGAAAGGATCTATGATAAGTCTAATACACTCTAAGCTTCAAGGATTCACACACAAGAAGTTTCGAAGACAAAATATTTCTTCCCTTCCCAGAAAATATCAAAGAGAAAACTCTCAAGTTTCTTTTCTAAAAATCAGACTGAATCCGAAAAATGGTCCAACACAAAATAATTAAAAGACAAGTGATAGTCTGCATGAAGGAGAGAGAAAGAGACAACATTAAAATCAGAGTTTGAAAATTCGAAACTGTCTCTTGAACTCCTTGGCCGAAATGTGTTGTTGGTTATGGAAAATCAACTAAATGGGCGATGATGATAATGCGATCCATTTGCCTCATTAAAAACCTTACCAACAAAACCCATTGGGACAAAAATTTGGTGAAGGAAAAAAGAGCACAAATGGAGCACATACCCATTTAGTGATTTCTTTGGGCCTCTTGAATTTGCTTGGGTGATAGGAAAAATAGCAAATTCCTTGTTTCCTTGAAGAACCGGCAAGAAAGGTGTCGATTAATTTCGTGTAATTCTTGCACGCCTTCTTGCACTCCATTAATGATGAGGCTGTTCATGGACTTGATAAATTCCTCTCACACGCCTTGTTCCAGCTCTTGTTCTTGGTGCTTGTTCCATGGTTGCTATGTGTACAGCTTCTTCCTTTGATCCAGCTGAGCTTGTACTCGATGTCTTCATCATCTCCTCCCCTCTTGAAAAGGTTCTCAACTTCGCAACAGGTAAATCTGCATGGAAAGGAGCTAAATCAATAACATTGAAAGTATGAGAAATAGTGAACTCACCTGGTAGACTCAAGCTTGTAAGCATTATCGTTGATCTTTTCTAGCACTTGAAATGGGCCATCGCCTCTTGGTGCGAAGCTTGGATTTTCTTTTCTCTGAAATCTCTCATGCCTCATATGTAACCAAACCCAATCTCCTGGTTCGAATGTGACCTCCTTTCGGTGCTTATCAGCATGTTGTTTGTATTTCTCAGTCTTCTCTTCCAGATTTTTTGTGACCTTTTGATGAAGCTTCTTCACAAAATCTGCTGCTTCTCCTTCATTAGAATAAACAGCCAAGGGGGGATATTAGATCAATCGGAGTTTCTGGATTAAATCCATAAACAATCTCAAAAGGAGAAAATTTAGTACCAGAATGCTTAGCATGATTATAAGCAAATTCAATGAAAGGTAAGCATGATAACCAATTTCAGAATTCTTACCAACTGCTGTTCTCAAAGAAAGTAGATAGAGAATTGATTTACTACCTCCGTTTGGCCCATCTGTTTGGGGGTGACAAGTGGTTGAGAAAAGTAGCTTGGTTCCCAACTTTCCCACAACGTTTTCCAGAAATGGCTTAGGAACTTAGTGTCGCGATCGGATATAATGGTCCTCGGCACTCCATGTAAACGCACTACTTCTTTGAAAAAGAGATCAGCAGTTTGAGTAGCGTCATTTGTCTTGTTGCATGGAATAAAATGAGCCATTTTTGAGAACCTGTCTACAACTACAAAGATGGAATCCTTGTGGTTGATTTTTTGCAGACCTAAATAAAAATCCATAGAAATGTCTACCCAAGGCAGGTTAGGAATAGGCAAAGGCATATATAAACCATGAGGATGTGACCTGGATTTTGCCTTTAGGCAAGTGATGCACTTGGCGAGAATCTCTCCACATCTCTTTTCATGTGCGCCAATGGAAATGCTCCATTAAAACACTCAAAGTCTTGTCTCGTCCAAAAATGTCCCATGAGGCCTCCTCCGTGAGCTTCTCCAACCAGCAGCTCTCTCATTGACCCTTGAGGAATGCACAGCCTTTTATCTTTGAATAAAAACCCATTATGTTGATAAAATGATCCATGAAAGCTTTGTTTGTTTTTTGGAAAATTTCTTGAAAATCTGGATCAGTTTCAGAGTTGAGCTCTTGATATGTTCAAATCCCATAATCTTAGCCTCCATTGTACTGATTAGGGCGTGTCTCCTTGATAGTGCATCAGCTACAATGTTCTCCTTCCCCTTTCTTATACTTTATCACGGGAAGGAAAAGTTTCTACAAACTCGAGCCACTTAGCATGTCTCTTCTTTAGTGTAGTTTGTCGTCTTAGATGTTTGAGCGCTTCATGATCTGTATGAATAACAAACTCTTTGGACAATAAATAATGTTGCCAAGTTTCAAGAGATCTTACCAAAGCCTAGCGCTCCTCATCATAGACGGGATAATTAAGAGACGCCCCACTGAGATTTTCACCTAAATATGCTACTTGGGTTTGCCTCCTTGAGTAAGAACAGCTCCTATGCCTGTACCAGAAGCATCACATTCAATCTCAAAAAGTTTTGTCAAAGTTAGGAAGTACCAAAACAGGTGCATGTGTGAGGCTGTCTTTAAGCTTTGGCGAATGCCTCATCTTGTGCTGGTCCCCATTTGAACTCCACATTCTTTTTGATCACCGAGGTTAGGGGTGCAGCAATGGTACTAAAATCTTTTACAAATCTCCGATAGAAACTAGCCAGACCATGGAAGCTCCTCACATGTCCGATAGTAGTTGTAGTTGGCCAGTCTTGTATTGCCTTGATCTTCTCTTCATCGACCTTTTAAACCTCTGCAACTCACAACAAATCCTAAAAAGATAACTTGATCAGTGCAAAATGTGCATTTCCTTTAGATTTGCATAGAGGTTTTCAGCCTTTAGTGTTTCAAGGACCTGTTCGAGATGATTCAAGTGATCTGCAAGGTTAGAGCTATAAATCAAAATGTCGTCGAAATAAACTACTACGTTAACTTACAGATGTATGCCCCGTAAGACATGGTTCATGAGTCTCATGAATGTTTTTGGCGATTAGTGAGTCCAAATGGCATAACCAGCCACTCGTACAAACCTCTCTTGGTTTTAAAACGCGTTTTCCATTCATCTCCTTCCTTCATCCTCACTTGATGATATCCGCTTCTTAAATCAATTTTTGAGAAGATAGTTGCTCCATGAAGCTCATCTAGCATATCGTCGAGCCTCGGAATGGGATGTCGGTATTTGACGGTGATGTTGTTGATGGCTCTACAATCAACGCACATCCTCCAAGTTCCATCTTTTTTGGCACTAGAAGCACGGGAACAGCACATGGACTTAGACTCTCTCGGATATAGCCTTTTAGACATCAAGTCTTGAACTTGTTTTTCCAACTCCTTTGCTTCGCGGGATTAACCCTATAGGCCGCTTCTGTTTGGCAATGGGGCCTCAGGGGACTAGATCAATTTGATGTTCGATTCCTCTTGTTGGTGGCAGCCCTCAAGGAATTTCTTCAGGAAATACATTAAAAATCTGTCTTTAAGTAGCTCTAGAACAGCTGGTGGTAATTCTTGTTCTTCTTGACCTGAAAACAAACCTTCCTTGAAGATCATTAGGAGGACCTCTTCTTTTAATTCAAGAGATTTCAAAACAGTATTAGGTGTGATATAAAGATTGGTTTTACTTAGCTTTCTTCCTTTGGACATGGTTTGTTGCATTTCAAATGTTTCTTGAGGTGTCAATGGCGCCAGACTAGCTTCTTGTTGCTGTGCGAGAAGGTATAATGATCGGTCCGCCCATTGTGTAATGCTTCGTTATCAAATCGCCACGGACCTCCTAACAGCAAATGTCCAGCTTGCATAGGCACTTCCGTCACACAAAACTTGATCCGCGATACTTACCAATACTGAATGGAATCGGAACTTGCTCGGAAATTTTAAGCTCGGTGTCATCATTCAGCCATTTGAGTCGATAAGGTCGAGGGTGCTTGGTCTTTGGAATTCCTAACTTATCAACTAAATATTTGCTGGCCACGTTAGTACAAGAACCTCCGTCAATAATTAAGCTTACATACCTTGGAGTTAATTGTGCAGCGAGAATGAAAAATATTCTCCTCTTTGAATAGTTTCGGGTTCAAAAAGAGCGCTTGAGTACTCTTCTCAGAACTAACAACTCTCCGGTGTCAGCATAATCCACAATGTCTTCTTCAGACTCTTCTTGCTCAGATTCTGCCTCGTCTTGAGATTCATACTCTCCATTTGCTTTGAGAATCATAACTCTCTGATTTGGACAGTCCCTTGCGTAATGTCCTTTTCTCGACATTTGAAACAAGTTATATCTCTAGTTCGTTGAGTTTGAGTATTACCTTGTTCCGTTTATTGAATTTAGATGGTTCTGGTGCAGACTTTTTGAATCTAGAATCCGCTTCAACATTCTTTCCTTTTTTCTAAAACTTTTTTATGTTGCTGGTTCCAAACAGGTTTGCTACGGCTTGTTGACATCGTTTTCCTTTTAATGTGTTGCTCAGCCTGAGTAGCTAAGTACAGCAGTTCGTTTAAATCATGGTAAGTCTGTCTCTCCACCTTTCTAGCAATACGATCATGAAGACCATCAATGAACTGTGCCATTAGAGTTTCATCAGAATCTTCACTCTCCAATCTGTTTCGAAGTGTTTCAAACTCGTCAAAATATTCTTCTACGGATCTGGATCCTTGAGTGAGCTTTCTGAATTTCTTTTGCAGCTCTCTATAGTAGTATGCAGGGACGTATCTCTTCCTCATAGCAAATCTCATATCTGCCCAAGTAGTAATGTGTCCAGTGTCTATGCCTTCTTCTCTCGGACACGTCTCTCGTCCCACCATGCTAAGGCATTTTCACTAAGTTGAGCTGCAGCTAGAGACACCTTTCTTTGATCAGAATAATTGTAATGTTCAAAGATATACTCCATACGCCTTTCCCAGTCAAGATAAGCATCAGGATTAACTTTTCCAGCAAAAGGGGGCAGGGAGCTTGATGTCATTATTTCTGTGTCGTGCATCTACTTCGCCTTCTCTCTCACGGCACGGTTGCCTTCTCTGCCTTGGTTCAGGGTCTGGTGGTTCTTCTTCCAAGTCAAACTCATCAACATCTTCTAGATTTACTCGGTGTGGGTGGATATTTCTGATACGAGCTCTTCGTATGGTGGTGGTGGTTGCTCAATTCGAAAGTAATATGCGCTCTCCTAGGGTCTGTAGCTGAGTTTGAATAGCAGCAAGAGCTTGAGCCAAATCATTAGCTCCCTGATCTCCCATGTCTTGAGTTTTTCCTGTCTCTCAACTCAAACAAAATAGATCAAATGCAAAGGGAAACTGAAAGACACAATAAACACAATCGCAACTTTGATGAAGAATCTGTTAATCCTAACAGCGACTGTACTCAGAAATTAATCTCGAAAAAATATCAAAACACATTCAAAAATTCCGAAACTAATTTTAACAAATATTAGACTCCGTTCTAAGTTCAGATGCAACTGGTCTCACGATTTTATCACACGCCAATTATTTATGAAAATTCAGACAATATTGCAGACGAAAACAGCTTAACATCCGAAATTAAGGAGATGAACAGAAACACACAAAACAAATTAAACTGAAGTAAAAAGGAATAGATAAACCTGATTAGGAGCGTTTAAGCTCTCTGATACCAGATGATATAGGAACCCAAATGAATCGGATCCTAAATGATAGATTGATGGAGGAATTGCTGCTGGACTAAGGTCACTCTCAACAGTTCCGGATTGAATGGATGGTGAAGTGGTTCGATGGTGAAGCTGTTGCTGGACTAAGGTCACTCTCAACAGATTCAAAGGGATGAACGGACGTGATAGTGGATTGAGAGACGCCACACAGATCTGTGAAAGGATCTATGATAAGTCTAATACACTCTAAGCTTCAAGGATTCACACACAAGAAGTTTAGAAGACAAAATATTTCCTTCCCGAAATATCAAAGAGAAAACTCTCAAGTTTCTTTTCTAAAAAATCAGACTGAATCTGGAAAAATGGTCCAACACAAAATAATTAAAAGACAAGTGATAGTCTGCATGAAGGAGAGAGAAAGAGACAACATTAAAATCAGAGTTTGAAAATTAAACTGTCTCTTGAACTCCTTGGCGAAATGTGTTGTTGTTTACTGGAAAATCAACTAAATGGGCCGATGATAATGCGATCCATTTGCCTCATTAAAAACCTTACCAACAAAACCCCATTGGGACAAAAATTGGTGAAGGAAAAAGAGCACAAATGGAGCACATACCCATTTAGTGATTTCTTTGGGCCTCTTGAATTTGCTTGGTGATAGTAAAAATAGCAAATTCCTTGTTTCCTTGAAGAACCGGCAAGAAAGGTGTCGTATGACTCTTGTGTAATTCTTGCACGTCTTCTTGCACTCCATTAATGATGAGGCTGTTCATGGACTTGATAAATTCCTCTCTCACACGCCTTGTTCCAGCTCTTGTTCTTGGTGCTTGTTCCATGGTTGCTATGTGTACAGCTTCTTCCTTTGATCCAGCTGAGCTTGTACTGATGTCTTCATCAGGGATAAACTATAATGTTTGTTTCTTACTTTGACTTCTTCTCCCCCTTAATAGCATGCTTTAACTACTTTGAGACTTCAACACTTATATTCACTCTCATTTCTATCTTGATAGGTCATAACTCTGTTTTTAGGATTCTCAGCTTGAATATGATCAAATCCATGGAAATGAAAGAATTAATTCTTCATATTCACATCAATAGGTGTTGTTTCTGCTTCAATATGTGTATTCTTTCAAAAACTCCCAAATTTACCAATAGAAACTCCTATGAGATTCAAAGAACTAACAGAAATGTGGGATAAGCTATATTGTTTGTTTCTTACTTTGACTTGCTTCACAACCTTAATAGCATGCTTTAACTACTTTGAGATTTCCACAATTCTATTCACTCTCATTTTTATCTTGAAGGGTCATAACTCCGTTTTTGGTGTTCTCTGCTTGAAAATGGTCAAATCCTTGGAAATGAAAGCATTGATTCTTCATATTCACATCAATAGGTGTTGTTTCAGCTTCCATATGTGTATTCTTTCTAAAACTCCCAAATTCACTAATAAAAACTTCTATAAGATTCAAAGAGCTAACAGAACTGTGGGATAAGCTATAATGTTTGTTTCTTACATTGATTTGCTTCTCCACCTTAATAGCATGCTTCCACTACTTTGACATTTCCACACTTCTATTCACTCTCAATTCAATCTTGAAGAGTCATAACTTCGTTTTTGGTGTTCTCAGCTTGAAAATGGTCAAATCCTTGGAAATGAAAGCATTGATTCTTCATATTCACATCAATAGGAGTTGTTTGAGCCACCCGATGTGTCTGCTGTATTCTACTGCTTTGAGGCTTATACACTTCTATTCAATCTCATTTCTATCTTGATAGGTCATAACTCTGTTTTTAGGATTCTCAGCTTGAATATGATCAAATCCATGGAAATGAAAGCATTGATTCTTCATATTCACATCAATAGGTGTTGTTTCTGCTTCAATATGTGTATTCTTTCTAAAACTCCCAAATTCACTAATAAAAACTTCTATAAGATTCAAAGAGCTAACAGAACTGTGGGATAAGCTATAATGTTTGTTTCTTACATTGACTTGCTTCTCCACCTTAATAGCATGCTTCCACTACTTTGACATTTCCACACTTCTATTCACTCTCATTTCAATCTTGAAGGGTCATAACTCCGTTTTTGGTGTTCTCAGCTTGAAAATGGTCAAATCCTTGGAAATGAAAGCATTGATTCTTCATATTCACATCAATAGGTGTTGTTTCAGCCTCCATATGTGTCTTCTTTCTAGAACTCCCAAATTTACCAATAGAAACTCCTATGAGATTCTAAGAACTAACAGAACTGTGGGATAAACTATAATGTTTCTTTCTTACTTTGACTTCTTCTCCCCCTTAATAGCATGCTTTAACTACTTTGAGACTTCAACACTTATATTCACTCTCATTTCTATCTTGATAGGTCATAACTCTGTTTTTACGATTCTCAGCTTGAATATGATCAAATCCATGGAAATGAAAGAATTGATTCTTCATATTCACATCAATAGGTGTTGTTTCTGCTTCAATATGTGTATTCTTTCAAAAACTCCCAAATTTACCAATAGAAACTCCTATGAGATTCAAAGAACTAACAGAAATGTGGGATAAGCTATATTGTTTGTTTCTTACTTTGACTTGCTTCACAACCTTAATAGCATGCTTTAACTACTTTGAGATTTCCACAATTCTATTCACTCTCATTTTTATCTTGAAGGGTCATAACTCCGTTTTTGGTGTTCTCAGCTTGAAAATGGTCAAATCCTTGGAAATGAAAGCATTGATTCTTCATATTCACATCAATAGGTGTTGTTTCAGCTTCCATATGTGTATTCTTTCTAAAACTCCCAAATTCACTAATAAAAACTTCTATAAGATTCAAAGAGCTAACAGAACTGTGGGATAAGCTATAATGTTTGTTTCTTACATTGACTTGCTTCTCCACCTTAATAGCATGCTTCCACTACTTTGACATTTCCACACTTCTATTCACTCTCAATTCAATCTTGAAGAGTCATAACTTCGTTTTTGGTGTTCTCAGCTTGAAAATGGTCAAATCCTTGGAAATGAAAGCATTGATTCTTCATATTCACATCAATAGGTGTTGTTTCAGCCTCCATATGTGTCTTCTTTCTTCAACTACTTTGAGACTTCTACACTTCTATTCAATCTCATTTCTATCTTGATAGGTCATAACTCTGTTTTTAGGATTCTAAGGTTGAATATGATCAAATCCATGGAAATGAAAGCATTGATTCTTCATATTCACATCAATAGGTGTTGTTTCTGCTTCAATATGTGTATTCTTTCTAAAACTCCCAAATTTACCAATAGAAACTCCTATGAGATTCAAAGAACTAACAGAAATTTGGGATAAGCTATATTGTTTGTTTCTTACTTTGACTTGCTTCTCCACCTTAACAGCATGCTTTAACTACTTTGAGATTTCCACAATTCTATTCACTCTCATTTTTATCTTGAAGGGTCATAACTCCGTTTTTGGTGTTCTCAGCTTGAAAATGGTCAAATCCTTGGAAATGAAAGCATTGATTCTTCATATTCACATCAATAGGTGTTGTTTCAGCCTCCATATGTGTCTTCTTTCTACAACTCCCAAATTTACCAATAGAAACTCCTATGAGATTCTAAGAACTAACAGAACTGTGGGATAAACTATAATGTTTCTTTCTTACTTTGACTTCTTCTCCCCCTTAATAGCATGCTTTAACTACTTTGAGACTTCAACACATATATTCACTCTCATTTCTATCTTGATAGGTCATAACTCTGTTTTTAGGATTCTCAGCTTGAATATGATCAAATCCATGGAAATGAAAGAATTGATTCTTCATATTCACATCAATAGGTGTTGTTTCTGCTTCAATATGTGTATTCTTTCAAAAACTCCCAAATTTACCAATAGAAACTCCTATGAGATTCAAAGAACTAACAGAAATGTGGGATAAGCTATATTGTTTGTTTCTTACTTTGACTTGCTTCACAACCTTAATAGCATGCTTTTAACTACTTTGAGATTTCCACAATTCTATTCACTCTCATTTTTTATCTTGAAGGGTCATACCACCGTTTTTGGTGTACTCAGCTTGAAAATGGTCCAATCCTTGGCAATGAAAGCATTGATTCTTCATATTCACATCAATAGGTGTTGTTTCAGCTTCCATATGTGTATTCTTTTTAAAACACCCAAATTCACTAATAAAAACTTCTATAAGATTCAAAGAGCTAACAGAATGGGGATAAGCTATAATGTTTGTTTCTTACATTGACTTGCTTCTCCACCTTAATAGCATGCTTCCACTACTTTGACATTTCCACACTTCTATTCACTCTCAATTCAATCTTGAAGAGTCATAACTTCGTTTTTGGTGTTCTCAGCTTGAAAATGGTCAAATCCTTGGAAATGAAAGCATTGATTCTTCATATTCACATCAATAGGTGTTGTTTCAGCCTCCATATGTGTCTTCTTTCTTCAACTACTTTGAGACTTCTACACTTCTATTCAATCTCATTTCTATCTTGATAGGTCATAACTCTGCTTTTTAGGATTCTCAGCTTGAATATGATCAAATCCATGGAAATGAAAGCATTGATTCTTCATATTCACATCAATAGGTGTTGTTTCTGCTTCAATATGTGTATTCTTTCTAAAACTCCCAAATTTACCAATAGGTACTCCATACCAAAGATTGATTCAAAGAAAGACTTGAAGAAATAAGGTCACAAGGAACTTATTGCTCTGATACCATGTAGAAAAACACAAAGAAATTTGTAGGAACACCAAGAGAAAATTTTGGAACAAGAAGAAGATGATGGAGAAATTTTTCTCTCTATATTTTTTCCTTCCAATCTGATTACCTCAGTTTTACAAGAAGAAAAATATCTCAAGTAATAAAGCCAAACATGTGGCCACAAATAATTAACATGTGACTAAAACTCTAACCACAAATTAATTAAAGATTTTCGTAGGTACTGTTCATCCAGCCCAATTCACACTCTTCTTGGAGTTTTGGACTCTTGGGCTTCAATAATAACCTCTTGGTCTTCACTCTTGATCTTCTGCTCAACACTAAGAACTAACAGAACTGTGGGATAAACTATAATGTTTCTTTCTTACTTTGACTTCTTCTCCCCCTTAATAGCATGCTTCAACTACTTTGAGACTTCAACACTTCTATTCACTCTCATTTCTATCTTGATAGGTCATAACTCTGTTTTTAGGATTCTCAGCTTGAATATCATCAAATCCATGGAAATGAAAGCATTGATTCTTCATATTGACATCAATAGGTGTTGTTTATGCTTCAATATGTGTATTCTTTCTAAAACTCCCAAATTTACCAATAGAAACTCCTATGAGATTCAAAGAACTAACAGAAATGTGGGATAAGCTATATTGTTTGTTTCTTACTTTGACTTGCTTCTCCACCTTAATAGCATGCTTTAACTACTTTGAGATTTCCACAATTCTATTCACTCTCATTTTTATCTTGAAGGGTCATAACTCCGTTTTTGGTGTTCTCAGCTTGAAAATGGTCAAATCCTTGGAAATGAAAGCATTGATTCTTCATATTCACATCAATAGGTGTTGTTTCAGCTTCCATATATGTATTCTTTCTAAAAATCCCAAATTCACTAATAAAAACTTCTATAAGATTCAAAGAGCTAACAGAACTGTGGGATAAGCTATAATGTTTGTTTCTTACATTGACTTGCTTCTCCACCTTAATAGCATGCTTCCACTACTTTGACATTTCCACACTTCTATTCACTCTCATTTCAATCTTGAAGAGTCATAACTTCGTTTTTGGTGTTCTCAGCTTGAAAATGGTCAAATCCTTGGAAATGAAAGCATTGATTCTTCATATTCACATTAATAGGTGTTGTTTCAGCCTCCATATGTGTCTTCTTTCTACAACTCCCAAATTTACCAATAGAAACTCCTATGAGATTCTAAGAACTAACAGAACTGTGGGATAAACTATAATGTTTGGTTCTTACTTTGACTTCTTCTCCCCCTTAATAGCATGCTTCAACTACTTTGAGACTTCAACACTTATATTCACTCTCATTTCTATCTTGATAGGTCATAACTCTGTTTTTAGGATTCTCAGCTTGAATATGATCAAATCCATGGAAATGAAAGCATTGATTCTTCATATTCACATCAATAGGTGTTGTTTCTGCTTCAATATGTGTATTCTTTCTAAAACTCCCAAATTTACCAATAGAAACTCCTATGAGATTCAAAGAACTAACAGAAATGTGGGATAAGCTATATTGTTTGTTTCTTACTTTGACTTGCTTCTCCACCTTAATAGCATGCTTTAACTACTTTGAGATTTCCACAATTCTATTCACTCTCATTTTTATCTTGAAGGGTCATAACTCCGTTTTTGGTGTTCTCAGCTTGAAAATGGTCAAATCCTTGGAAATGAAAGCATTGATTCTTCATATTCACATCAATAGGTGTTGTTTCAGCTTCCATATGTGTATTCTTTCTAAAACTCCCAAATTCACTAATAAAAACTTCTATAAGATTCAAAGAGCTAACAGAACTGTGGGATAAGCTATAATGTTTGTTTCTTACATTGACTTGCTTCTCCACCTTAATAGCATGCTTCCACTACTTTGACATTTCCACACTTCTATTCACTCTCATTTCAATCTTGAAGGGTCATAACTTCGTTTTTGGTGTTCTCAGCTTGAATATAGTCAAATCCTTGGAAATTAAAGCATTGATTCTTCATATTCACATCGACAGGTGTTGATCCAGCTTCCATATGTGTCTTCTTTCTAAAACTCTCAAATTCACCAATAGATTCTCCTATGAGATTCTAAGAACTAACAGAACTGTGGGATAAACTAGAATGTTTGTTTCTTACTTTTACTTCTTCTCCACCTTAATAGCATGCTTCAACTACTTTGAGACTTCAACACTTATATTCACTCTTATTTCTATCTTGATGGGTCATAACTCTCTTTTTAAGATTCTCAGCTTGAATATGGTCAAATCCTTGGAAATGAAAGCATTGATTCTTCATATTCACATCAATAGGTGTTGTTTCTACTTTAATATGTGTATTCTTTCTAAAACTCCCAAATTTACCAATAGAAACTCCTATGAGATTCAAAGAACTAACAGAAATGTGGGATAAGCTATATTGTTTGTTTCTTACTTTGACTTGCTTCTCCACCTTAATAGCATGCTTTAACTACTTTGAGATTTCCACAATTCTATTCACTCTCATTTTTATCTTGAAGGGTCATAACTCCGTTTTTGGTGTTCTCAGCTTGAAAATGGTCAAATCCTTGGAAATGAAAGCATTGATTCTTCATATTCACATCAATAGGTGTTGTTTCAGCTTCCATATGTGTATTATTTCTAAAACTCCCAAATTCACTAATAAAAACTTCTATAAGATTCAAAGAGCTAAAGAACTGTGGGATAAGCTTATAATGTTTGTTTCTTACATTGACTTGCTTCTCCACCTTAATAGCATGCTTCCACTACTTTGCCATTTCCACACTTCTATTCACTCTCATTTCAATCTTGAAGAGCCATAACTTCGTTTTTGGTGTTCTCATTTGAAAATGGTCAAATTCTTGGAAATGATAGCATTGATTCTTCATATTCACATCAATAGGTGTTGTTTCAGCCTCCATATGTCACTTCTTTCTTCAACTACTTTGAGACTTCTACACTTCTATTCACTCTCATTTCTATCTTGATAGGTCATAACTCTGTTTTTAGGATTCTCAGCTTGAAAATGATCAAATCCATGGAAATGAAAGCATTGATTCTTCATATTCACATCAATAGGTGTTGTTTCTGGTTCAATATGTGTATTGTTTCTAAAACTCCCAAATTTACCATTAGAAACTCCTATGAGATTCAAAGAACTAACAGAAATGTGGGATGAGCTATATTGTTTGTTTCTTACTTTGACTTGCTTCTCCACCTTAATAGCATGCTTTAACTACTTTGAGATTTCCACAATTCTATTCACTCTCATTTTTATCTTGAAGGGTCATAACTCCGTTTTTGGTGTTCTCAGCTTGAAAATGGTCAAATCCTTGGAAATGAAAGCATTGATAATTCATATTCACATCAATAGATGTTGTTTCAGCTTCCATATGTGTATTCTTTCTAAAACTCCCAAATTCACTAATAAAAACTTCTATAAGATTCAAAGAGCTAACAGAACTGTGGGATAAGCTATAATGTTTGTTTCTTACATTGACTTGCTTCTCCACCTTAATAGCATGCTTCCACTACTTTGACATTTCCACACTTCTATTCACTCTCATTTCAATCTTGTAGGGTCATAACTTCGTTTTTGGTGTTCTCAGCATGAAAATGGTCAAATCCTTGGAAATGAAAGCATTGATTCTTCATATTCACATCAATAGGTGTTGTTTCAGCCTGCATATGTGTCTTCTTTCTACAACTCCCAAATTTACCAATAGAAACTCCTATGAGATTCTAAGAACTAACAGAACTGTGGGATAAACTATAATGTTTGTTTCTTACTTTGACTTCTTCTCCCCCTTAATAGCATGCTTCAACTACTTTGAGACTTCAACACTTCTATTCACTCTCATTTCTATCTTGATAGGTCATAACTCTGTTTTTAGGATTCTCAGCTTGAATATGATCAAATCCATGGAAATGAAAGCATTGATTCTTCATATTGACATCAATAGGTGTTGTTTCTACTTTAATATGTGTATTCTCTCTAAAACTCCCAAATTTACCAATAGAAACTCCTATGAGATTCAAAGAACTAACAGAAATGTGGGATAAGCTATATTGTTTGTTTCTTACTTTGACTTGCTTCTCCACCTTAATAGCATGCTTTAACTACTTTGAGATTTCCACAATTCTATTCACTCTCATTTTTATCTTGAAGGGTCATAACTCCGTTTTTGGTGTTCTCAGCTTGAAAATGGTCAAATCCTTGGAAATGAAAGCATTGATTCTTCATATTCACATCAATAGGTGTTGTTTCAGCTTCCATATGTGTATTCTTTCTAAAACTCCCAAATTCACTAATAAAAACTTCTATAAGATTCAAAGAGCTAACAGAACTGTGGGATAAGCTATAATGTTTGTTTCTTACATTGACTTGCTTCTCCACCTTAATAGCATGCTTCCACTACTTTGACATTTCCACACTTCTATTCACTCTCATTTCAATCTTGAAGAGTCATAACTTCGTTTTTGGTGTTCTCAGCTTGAAAATGGTCAAATTCTTGGAAATGATAGCATTGATTCTTCATATTCACATCAATAGGTGTTGTTTCAGCCTCCATATGTCACTTCTTTCTTCAACTACTTTGAGACTTCTACACTTCTATTCACTCTCATTTCTAGCTTGATAGGTCATAACTCTGTTTTTAGGATTCTCAGCTTGAAAATGATCAAATCCATGGAAATGAAAGCATTGATTCTTCATATTCACATCAATAGGTGTTGTTTCTGCTTCAATATGTGTATTCTTTCTAAAACTCCCAAATTTACCATTAGAAACTCCTATGAGATTCAAAGAACTAACAGAAATGTGGGATAAGCTATATTGTTTGTTTCTTACTTTGACTTGCTTCTCCACCTTAATAGCATGCTTTAACTACTTTGAGATTTCCACAATTCTATTCACTCTCATTTTTATCTTGAAGGGTCATAACTCCGTTTTTGGTGTTCTCAGCTTGAAAATGGTCAAATCCTTGGAAATGAAACATTGATTCTTCATATTCACATCAATAGGTGTTGTTTCAGCTTCCATATGTGTATTCTTTCTAAAACTCCCAAATTCACTAATAAAAACTTCTATAAGATTCAAAGAGCTAACAGAACTATGGGATAAGCTATAATGTTTGTTTCTTACATTGACTGGCTTCTCCACCTTAATAGCATGCTTCCACTACTTTGACATTTGTACACTTCTATTCACTCTCATTTCAATCTTGAAGGGTCATAACTTCGTTTTTGGTGTTCTCAGCTTGAAAATGGTCAAATCCTTGGAAATGAAAGCATTGATTCTTCATATTCACATCAATAGGTGTTGTTTCAGCCTCCATATGTGTCTTCTTTCTACAACTCCCAAATTTACCAATAGAAACTCCTATGAGATTCTAAGAACTAACAGAACTGTGGGATAAACTATAATGTTTGTTTCTTACTTTGACTTCTTCTCCCCCTTAATAGCATGCTTCAACTACTTTGAGACTTCAACACTTCTATTCACTCTCATTTCTATCTTGATAGGTCATAACTCTGTTTTTAGGATTCTCAGCTTGAATATGATCAAATCCATGGAAATGAAAGCATTGATTCTTCATATTGACATCAATAGGTGTTGTTTCTACTTTAATATGTGTATTCTTTCTAAAACTCCCAAATTTACCAATAGAAACTCCTATGAGATTCAAAGAACTAACAGAAATGTGGGATAAGCTATATTGTTTGTTTCTTACTTTGACTTGCTTCTCCACCTTAATAGCATGCTTTAACTACTTTGAGATTTCCACAATTCTATTCACTCTCATTTTTATCTTGAAGGGTCATAACTCCGTTTTTGGTGTTCTTCGCTTGAAAATGGTCAAATCCTTGGAAATGAAAGCATTGATTCTTCATATTCACATCAATAGGTGTTGTTTCAGCTTCCATATGTGTATTATTTCTAAAACTCCCAAATTCACTAATAAAAACTTCTATAAGATTCAAAGAGCTAACAGAACTGTGGGATAAGCTATAATGTTTTTTTCTTACATTGACTTGCTTCTCCACCTTAATAGCATGCTTCCACTACTTTGACATTTCCACACTTCTATTCACTCTCATTTCAATCTTGAAGAGTCATAACTTCGTTTTTGGTGTTCTCAGCTTGAAAATGGTCAAATTCTTGGAAATGATAGCATTGATTCTTCATATTCACATCAATAGGTGTTGTTTCAGCCTCCATATGTCACTTCTTTCTTCAACTACTTTGAGACTTCTACACTTCTATTCACTCTCATTTCTATCTTGATAGGTCATAACTCTGTTTTTAGGATTCTCAGCTTGAAAATGATCAAATCCATGGAAATGAAAGCATTGATTCTTCATATTCACATCAATAGGTGTTGTTTCTGGTTCAATATGTGTATTCTTTCTAAAACTCCCAAATTTACCATTAGAAACTCCTATGAGATTCAAAGAACTAACAGAAATGTGGGATGAGCTATATTGTTTGTTTCTTACTTTGACTTGCTTCTCCACCTTAATAGCATGCTTTAACTACTTTGAGATTTCCACAATTCTATTCACTCTCATTTTTATCTTGAAGGGTCATAACTCCGTTTTTGGTGTTCTCAGCTTGAAAATGGTCAAATCCTTGGAAATGAAAGCATTGATTCTTCATATTCACATCAATAGATGTTGTTTCAGCTTCCATATGTGTATTCTTTCTAAAACTCCCAAATTCACTAATAAAAACTTCTATAAGATTCAAAGAGCTAACAGAACTGTGGGATAAGCTATAAAGATTGTTTCCTACTTTGACTTGCTTCTCCACCTTAATAGCATGCTTTAACTACTTTGAGATTTCCACAATTCTATTCACTCTCATTTTTATCTTGAAGGGTCATAACTCCGTTTTTGGTGCTCTCAGCTTGAAAATGGTCAAATCCTTGGAAATGAAAGCATTGATTCTTCATATTCACATCAATAGATGTTGTTTCAGCTTCCATATGTGTATTCTTTCTAAAACTCCCAAATTCACTAATAAAAACTTCTATAAGATTCAAAGAGCTAACAGAACTGTGGGATAAGCTATAATGTTTGTTTCTTACATTGACTTGCTTCTCCACCTTAATAGCATGCTTCCACTACTTTGACATTTCCACACTTCTATTCACTCTCATTTCAATCTTGAAGTGTCATAACTTCGATTTTTGGTGTTCTCAGCATGAAAATGGTCAAATCCTTGGAAATGAAAGCATTGATTCTTCATATTCACATCAATAGGTGTTGTTTCAGCCTGCATATGTGTCTTCTTTCTACAACTCCCAAATTTACCAATAGAAACTCCTATGAGATTCTAAGAACTAACAGAACTGTGGGATAAACTATAATGTTTGTTTCTTACTTTGACTTCTTCTCCCCCTTAATAGCATGCTTCAACTACTTTCAGACTTCAACACTTCTATTCACTCTCATTTCTATCTTGACAGGTCATAACTCTGTTTTTAGGATTCTCAGCTTGAATATGATCAAATCCATGGAAATGAAAGCATTGATTCTTCATATTCACATCAATAGGTGTTGTTTCTTCTTCAATATGTGTATTCTTTCTAAAACTCCCAAATTTACCAATAGAAACTCCTATGAGATTCAAAGAACTAACAGAAATGTGGGATAAGCTATATTGTTTGTTTCTTACTTTGACTTGCTTCTCCACCTTAATAGCATGCTTTAACTACTTTGAGATTTCCACAATTCTATTCACTCTCATTTTTATCTTGAAGGGTCATAACTCCGTTTTTGGTGTTCTCAGCTTGAAAATGGTCAAATCCTTGGAAATGAAACATTGATTCTTCATATTCACATCAATAGGTGTTGTTTCAGCTTCCATATGTGTATTCTTTCTAAAACTCCCAAATTCACTAATAAAAACTTCTATAAGATTCAAAGAGCTAACAGAACTGTGGGATAAGCTATAATGTTTGTTTCTTACATTGACTGGCTTCTCCACCTTAATAGCATGCTTCCACTACTTTGACATTTGTACACTTCTATTCACTCTCATTTCAATCTTGAAGGGTCATAACTTCGTTTTTGGTGTTCTCAGCTTGAAAATGGTCAAATCCTTGGAAATGAAAGCATTGATTCTTCATATTCACATCAATAGGTGTTGTTTCAGCCTCCATATGTGTCTTCTTTCTACAACTCCCAAATTTACCAATAGAAACTCCTATGAGATTCAAAGAACTAACAGACTCGTGGGATAAACTATAATGTTTGTTTCTTACTTTGACTTCTTCTCCCCCTTAATAGCATGCTTCAACTACTTTGAGACTTCAACACTTCTATTCACTCTCATTTCTATCTTGATAGGTCATAACTCTGTTTTTAGGATTCTCAGCTTGAATATGATCAAATCCATGGAAATGAAAGCATTGATTCTTCATATTGACATCAATAGGTGTTGTTTCTACTTTAATATGTGTATTCTTTCTAAAACTCCCAAATTTACCAATAGAAACTCCTATGAGATTCAAAGAACTAACAGAAATGTGGGATAAGCTATATTGTTTGTTTCTTACTTTGACCTGCTTCTCCACCTTAATAGCATGCTTTAACTACTTTGAGATTTCCACAATTCTATTCACTCTCATTTTTATCTTGAAGGGTCATAACTCCGTTTTTGGTGCTCTCAGCTTGAAAATGGTCAAATCCTTGGAAATGAAAGCATTGATTCTTCATATTCACATCAATAGATGTTGTTTCAGCTTCCATATGTGTATTCTTTCTAAAACTCCCAAATTCACTAATAAAAACTTCTATAAGATTCAAAGAGCTAACAGAACTGTGGGATAAGCTATAATGTTTGTTTCTTACATTGACTTGCTTCTCCACCTTAATAGCATGCTTCCACTACTTTGACATTTCCACACTTCTATTCACTCTCATTTCAATCTTGAAGGGTCATAACTTCGTTTTTGGTGTTCTCAGCATGAAAATGGTCAAATCCTTGGAAATGAAAGCATTGATTCTTCATATTCACATCAATAGGTGTTGTTTCAGCCTACATATGTGTCTTCTTTCTACAACTACCAAATTTACCAACACACACTCCTATGAGATTCTAAGAACTAACAAAACTGTGGGCTAAACTATAATGTTTGTTTCTTACCTTGACCTCTTCTCCCCATTAATAGCTTGCTTCAACTACTTTCAGACTTCAACACTTCTATTCACTCTCATTTCTATCTTGACAGGTCATAACTCTGTTTTTAGGATTCTCAGCTTGAATATGATCAAATCCATGGAAATGAAAGCATTGATTCTTCATATTGACATCAATAGGTGTTGTTTCTGCTTTAATATGTGTATTCTTTCTAAAACTCCCAAATTTACCAATAGAAACTCCTATGAGATTCAAAGAACTAACAGAAATGTGGGATAAGCTATATTGTTTGTTTCTTACTTTGACTTGCTTCTCCACCTTAATAGCATACTTTAACTACTTTGAGATTTCCACAATTCTATTCACTCTCATTTTTATCTTGAAGGGTCATAACTCCGTTTTTGGTGTTCTCAGCTTGAAAATGGTCAAATCCTTGGAAATGAAAGCATTGATTCTTCATATTCACATCAATAGGTGTTGTTTCAGCTTCCATATGTGTATTCTTTCTAAAACTCCCAAATTCACTAATAAAAACTTCTATAAGATTCAAAGAGCTAACAGAACTGTAGGATAAGCTATAATGTTTGTTTCTTACATTGACTTGCTTCTCCACCTTAATAGCATGCTTCCACTACTTTGACATTTCCACACTTCTATTCACTCTCAATTCAATCTTGAAGAGTCATAACTTCGTTTTTGGTGTTCTCAGCTTGAAAATGGTCAAATCCTTGGAAATGAAAGCATTGATTCTTCATATTCACATCAATAGGTGTTGTTTCAGCCTCCATATGTCTTCTTTCTTCAACTACTTTGAGACTTCTACACTTCTATTCAATCTCATTTCTATCTTGATAGGTCATAACTCTGTTTTTAGGATTCTCAGCTTGAATATGATCAAATCCATGGAAATGAAAGCATTGATTCTTCATATTCACATCAATAGGTGTTGTTTCTGGTTCAATATGTGTATTCTTTCTAAAACTCCCAAATTTACCATTAGAAACTCCTATGAGATTCAAAGAACTAACAGAAATTTGGGATAAGCTATATTGTTTGTTTCTTACTTTGACTTGCTTCTCCACCTTAATAGCATGCTTTAACTACTTTGAGATTTCCACAATTCTATTCACTCTCATTTTTATCTTGAAGGGTCATAACTCCGTTTTTGGTGTTCTCAGCTTGAAAATGATCAAATCCTTGGAAATAAAAGCATTGATTCTTCATATTCACATCAATAGGTGTTGTTTCAGCCTCCATATGTGTCTTCTTTCTACAACTCCCAAATTTACCAATATAAACTCCTATGAGATTCTAAGAACTAACAGAACTGTGGGATAAATTATAATGTTTGTTTCTTACATTGACTTGCTTCTCTACCTTAATAGCATGCTTCCACTACTTTGACATTTCCACACTTCTATTCACTCTCATTTCAATCTTGAAGGGTCATAACATCGTTTTTGGTGTTCTCAGCTTGAAAATGGTCAAATCCTTGGAAATGAAAGCATTGATTCTTCATATTCACATCAATAGGTGTTGTTTCAGCCTCCATATGTGTCTTCTTTCTACAACTCCCAAATTTACCAATAGAAACTCCTATGAGATTCTAAGAACTAACAGAACTGTGGGATAAACTATAATGTTTGTTTCTTACTTTGACTTCTTCTCCCCCTTAATAGCATGCTTTAACTACTTTGAGACTTCAACACTTCTATTCACTCTCATTTCTATCTTGATAGGTCATAACTCTGTTTTTAGGATTCTCAGCTTGAATATGATCAAATCCATGGAAATGAAAGCATTGATTCTTCATATTGACATCAATAGGTGTTGTTTCTGCTTCAATATGTGTATTCTTTCTAAAACTCCCAAATTTACCAATAGAAACTCCTATGAGATTCAAAGAACTAACAGAAATGTGGGATAAGCTATATTGTTTGTTTCTTACTTTGACTTGCTTCTCCACCTTAATAGCATGCTTTAACTACTTTGAGATTTCCACAATTCTATTCACTCTCATTTTTATCTTGAAGGGTCATAACTTCGTTTTTGGTGTTCTCAGCTTGAAAATGGTCAAATCCTTGGAAATGAAAGCATTGATTCTTCATATTCACATCAATAGGTGTTGTTTCAGCTTCCATATGTGTATTCTTTCTAAAACTCCCAAATTCACTAATAAAAACTTCTATAAGATTCAAAGAGCTAACAGAACTGTGGGATAAGCTATAATGTTTGTTTCTTACATTGACTTGCTTCTCCACCTTAATAGCATGCTTCCACTACTTTGACATTTCCACACTTCTATTCACTATCATTTCAATCTTGAAGGGTCATAACTTCGTTTTTGGTGTTCTCAGCTTGAAAATGGTCAAATCCTTGGAAATGAAAGCATTGATTCTTCATATTCACATTAATAGGTGTTGTTTCAGCCTCCATATGTGTCTTCTTTCTACAACTCCCAAATTTACCAATAGAAACTCCTATGAGATTCTAAGAACTAACAGAACTGTGGGATAAACTATAATGTTTGTTTCTTACTTTGACTTCTTCTCCCCCTTTATAGCATGCTTTAACTACTTTGAGACTTCAACACTTATATTCACTCTCATTTCTATCTTGATAGGTCATAACTCTGTTTTTAGGATTCTCAGCTTGAATATGATCAAATCCATGGAAATGAAAGAATTGATTCTTCATATTCACATCAATAGGTGTTGTTTCTGCTTCAATATGTGTATTCTTTCTAAAACTCCCAAATTTACCAATAGAAACTCCTATGAGATTCAAAGAACTAACAGAAATGTGGGATAAGCTATATTGTTTGTTTCTTACTTTGACTTGCTTCACAACCTTAATAGCATGCTTTAACTACTTTGAGATTTCCACAATTCTATTCACTCTCATTTTTATCTTGAAGGGTCATAACTCCGTTTTTGGTGTTCTCAGCTTGAAAATGGTCAAATCCTTGGAAATGAAAGCATTGATTCTTCATATTCACATCAATAGGTGTTGTTTCAGCTTCCATATGTGTATTCTTTCTAAAACTCCCAAATTCACTAATAAAAACTTCTATAAGATTCAAAGAGCTAACAGAACTGTGGGATAAGCTATAATGTTTGTTTCTTACTTTGACTTGCTTCACAACCTTAATAGCATGCTTTAACTACTTTGAGATTTCCACAATTCTATTCACTCTCATTTTTATCTTGAAGGGTCATAACTCCGTTTTTGGTGTTCTCAGCTTGAAAATGGTCAAATCCTTGGAAATGAAAGCATTGATTCTTCATATTCACATCAATAGGTGTTGTTTCAGCTTCCATATGTGTATTCTTTCTAAAACTCCCAAATTCACTAATAAAAACTTCTATAAGATTCAAAGAGCTAACAGAACTGTGGGATAAGCTATAATGTTTGTTTCTTACATTGACTTGCTTCTCCACCTTAAAAGCATGCTTCCACTACTTTGACATTTCCACACTTCTATTCACTCTCATTTCAATCTTGAAGGGTCATAACTTCGTTTTTGGTGTTCTCAGCTTGAAAATGGTCAAATCATTGGAAATGAAAGCATTGATTCTTCATATTCACATTAATAGGTGTTGTTTCAGCCTCCATATGTGTCTTCTTTCTACAACTCCCAAATTTACCAATAGAAACTCCTATGAGATTCTAAGAACTAACATAACTGTGGGATAAACTATAATGTTTGTTTCTTACTTTGACTTCTTCTCCCCCTTAATAGCATGCTTCAACTACTTTGAGACTTCAACACTTATATTCACTCTCATTTCTATCTTGATAGGTCATAACTCTGTTTTTAGGATTCTCAGCTTGAATATGATCAAATCCATGGAAATGAAAGCATTGATTCTTCATATTCACATCAATAGGTGTTGTTTCTGCTTCAATATGTGTATTCTTTCTAAAACTCCCAAATTT
The DNA here is from genome assembly GCA_028015245.1 of Cardamine occulta. NCBI lineage: Eukaryota > Viridiplantae > Streptophyta > Magnoliopsida > Brassicales > Brassicaceae > Cardamine > Cardamine occulta. The sequence goes on from CM051378.1 coordinate 917,457, forward strand.
ACCAATAGAAACTCCTATGAGATTCAAAGAACTAACAGAAATGTGGGATATGCTATATTGTTTGTTTCTTACTTTGACTTGCTTCTCCACCTTAATAGCATGCTTTAACTACTTTGAGATTTCCACAATTCTATTCACTCTCATTTTTATCTTGAAGGGTCATAACTCCATTTTTTGGGATTCTAAGCTTGAAAATGGTTAAATCCTTGGAAATGAAAGCATTGATTCTTCATATTCACATCAATAGGTGTTGTTTCAGCTTCCATATGTGTATTCTTTCTAAAACTCCCAAATTCACTAATAAAAACTTCTATAAGATTCAAAGAGCTAACAGAACTGTGGGATAAGCTATAATGTTTGTTTCTTACATTGACTTGCTTCTCCACCTTAATAGCATGCTTCCACTACTTTGACATTTCCACACTTCTATTCACTCTCAATTCAATCTTGAAGAGTCATAACTTCGTTTTTGGTGTTCTCAGCTTGAAAATGGTCAAATCCTTGGAAATGAAAGCATTGATTCTTCATATTCACATCAATAGGTGTTGTTTCAGCCTCCATATGTGTCTTCTTTCTTCAACTACTTTGAGACTTCTACACTTCTATTCAATCTCATTTCTATCTTGATAGGTCATAACTCTGTTTTTAGGATTCTCAGCTTGAATATGATCAAATCCATGGAAATGAAAGCATTGATTCTTCATATTCACATCAATAGGTGTTGTTTCTGGTTCAATATGTGTATTCTTTCTAAAACTCCCAAATTTACCATTAGAAACTCCTATGAGATTCAAAGAACTAACAGAAATTTGGGATAAGCTATATTGTTTGTTTCTTACTTTGACTTGCTTCTCCACCTTAATAGCATGCTTTAACTACTTTGAGATTTCCACAATTCTATTCACTCTCATTTTTATCTTGAAGGGTCATAACTCCGTTTTTGGTGTTCTCAGCTTGAAAATGGTCAAATCCTTGGAAATGAAAGCATTGATTCTTCATATTCACATCAATAGGTGTTGTTTCAGCCTCCATATGTGTCTTCTTTCTACAACTCCCAAATTTACCAATAGAAACTCCTATGAGATTCTAAGAACTAACAGAACTGTGGGATAAACTATAATGTTTCTTTCTTACTTTGACTTCTTCTCCCCCTTAATAGCATGCTTCAACTACTTTGAGACTTCAACACTTCTATTCACTATCATTTCTATCTTGATAGGTCATAACTCTGTTTTTAGGATTCTCAGCTTGAATATCATCAAATCCATGGAAATGAAAGCATTGATTCTTCATATTGACATCAATAGGTGTTGTTTATGCTTCAATATGTGTATTCTTTCTAAAACTCCCAAATTTACCAATAGAAACTCCTATGAGATTATTAGAACTAAAAAAACTATGGGATAAGCTATATTGTTTGTTTCTTACTTTGACTTGCTTCTCCACCTTAATAGCATGCTTTAACTACTTTGAGATTTCCACAATTCTATTCACTCTCATTTTTATCTTGAAAGGTCATAACTCCGTTTTTGGTGTTCTCAGCTTGAAAATGGTCAAATCCTTGGAAATGAAAGCATTGATTCTTCATATTCACATCAATAGGTGTTGTTTCAGCTTCCATATGTGTATTCTTTCTAAAACTCCCAAATTCACTAATAAAAACTTCTATAAGATTCAAAGAGCTAACAGAACTGTGGGATAAGCTATAATGTTTGTTTCTTACATTGACTTGCTTCTCCACCTTAAAAGCATGCTTCCACTACTTTGACATTTCCACACTTCTATTCACTCTCATTTCAATCTTGAAGGGTCATAACTTCGTTTTTGGTGTTCTCAGCTTGAAAATGGTCAAATCATTGGAAATGAAAGCATTGATTCTTCATATTCACATTAATAGGTGTTGTTTCAGCCTCCATATGTGTCTTCTTTCTACAACTCCCAAATTTACCAATAGAAACTCCTATGAGATTCTAAGAACTAACATAACTGTGGGATAAACTATAATGTTTGTTTCTTACTTTGACTTCTTCTCCCCCTTAATAGCATGCTTCAACTACTTTGAGACTTCAACACTTATATTCACTCTCATTTCTATCTTGATAGGTCATAACTCTGTTTTTAGGATTCTCAGCTTGAATATGATCAAATCCATGGAAATGAAAGCATTGATTCTTCATATTCACATCAATAGGTGTTGTTTCTGCTTCAATATGTGTATTCTTTCTAAAACTCCCAAATTTACCAATAGAAACTCCTATGAGATTCAAAGAACTAACAGAAATGTGGGATATGCTATATTGTTTGTTTCTTACTTTGACTTGCTTCTCCACCTTAATAGCATGCTTTAACTACTTTGAGATTTCCACAATTCTATTCACTCTCATTTTTATCTTGAAGGGTCATAACTCCGTTTTTGGTGTTCTCAGCTTGAAAATGGTCAAATCCTTGGAAATGAAAGCATTGATTCTTCATATTCACATCAATAGGTGTTGTTTCAGCTTCCATATATGTATTCTTTCTAAAACTCCCAAATTCACTAATAAAAACTTCTATAAGATTCAAAGAGCTAACAGAACTGTGGGATAAGCTATAATGTTTGTTTCTTACATTGACTTGCTTCTCCACCTTAATAGCATGCTTCCACTACTTTGACATTTCCACACTTCTATTCACTCTCATTTCAATCTTGAAGAGTCATAACTTCGTTTTTGGTGTTCTCAGCTTGAAAAAGGTCAAATCCTTGGAAATGAAAGCATTGATTCTTCATATTCACATTAATAGGTGTTGTTTCAGCCTCCATATGTGTCTTCTTTCTACAACTCCCAAATTTACCAGTAGAAACTCCTATAAAATTCTAAGAACTAACAGAACTGTGGGATAAACTATAATGTTTGGTTCTTACTTTGACTTCTTCTCCCCCTTAATAGCATGCTTCAACTACTTTGAGACTTCAACACTTATATTCACTCTCATTTCTATCTTGATAGGTCATAACTCTGTTTTTAGGATTCTCAGCTTGAATATGATCAAATCCATGGAAATGAAAGCATTGATTCTTCATATTCACATCAATAGGTGTTGTTTCTGCTTCAATATGTGTATTCTTTCTAAAACTCCCAAATTTACCATTAGAAACTCCTATGAGATTCAAAGAACTAACAGAAATGTGGGATAAACTATATTGTTTGTTTCTTACTTTGACTTGCTTCTCCACCTTAATAGCATGCTTTAACTACTTTGAGATTTCCACAATTCTATTCACTCTCATTTTTATCTTGAAGGGTCATAACTCCGTTTTTGGTGTTCTCAGCTTGAAAATGGTCAAATCCTTGGAAATGAAAGCATTGATTCTTCATATTCACATCAATAGGTGTTGTTTCAGCTTCCATATGTGTATTATTTCTAAAACTCCCAAATTCACTAATAAAAACTTCTATAAGATTCAAAGAGCTAACAGAACTGTGGGATAAGCTATAATGTTTGTTTCTTACATTGACTTGCTTCTCCACCTTAATAGCATGCTTCCACTACTTTGACATTTCCACACTTCTATTCACTCTCATTTCAATCTTGAAGAGTCATAACTTCGTTTTTGGTGTTCTCAGCTTGAAAATGGTCAAATTCTTGGAAATGATAGCATTGATTCTTCATATTCACATTAATAGGTGTTGTTTCAGCCTCCATATGTCACTTCTTTCTTCAACTACTTTGAGACTTCTACACTTCTATTCACTCTCATTTCTATCTTGATAGGTCATAACTCTGTTTTTAGGATTCTCAGCTTGAAAATGATCAAATCCATGGCAATGAAAGCATTGATTCTTCATATTCACATCAATAGCTGTTGTTTCTGGTTCAATATGTGTATTCTTTTCTAAAACTCCCAAATTTACCATTTGCAACTCCTATGAGATTCCAAGAACTAACAGAAATGTGGGATGAGCTATATTGTTTGTTTCTTACTTTGACTTGCTTCTCCACCTTAATAGCATGCTTTAACTACTTTGAGATTTCCACAATTCTATTCACTCTCATTTTTTATCTTGAAGGGTCATAACTCCGCTTTTGGTGTTCTCAGCTTGAAAATGGTCAAATCCTTGGAAATGAAAGCATTGATTCTTCATATTCACATCAATAGATGTTGTTTCAGCTTCCATATGTGTATTCTTTCTAAAACTCCCAAATTCACTAATAAAAACTTCTATAAGATTCAAAGAGCTAACAGAACTGTGGGATAAGCTATAAAGATTGTTTCCTACTTTCACTTGCTTCTCCACCTTAATAGCATGCTTTAACTACTTTGAGATTTCCACAATTCTATTCACTCTCATTTTTATCTTGAAGGGTCATAACTCCGTTTTTGGTGTTCTCAGCTTGAAAATGGTCAAATCCTTGGAAATGAAAGCATTGATTCTTCATATTCACATCAATAGATGTTGTTTCAGCTTCCATATGTGTATTCTTTCTAAAACTCCCAAATTCACTAATAAAAACTTCTATAAGATTCAAAGAGCTAACAGAACTGTGGGATAAGCTATAATGTTTGTTTCTTACATTGACTTGCTTCTCCACCTTAATAGCATGCTTCCACTACTTTGACATTTCCACACTTCTATTCACTCTCATTTCAATCTTGAAGGGTCATAACTTCGTTTTTGGTGTTCTCAGCATGAAAATGGTCAAATCCTTGGAAATGAAAGCATTGATTCTTCATATTCACATCAATAGGTGTTGTTTCAGCCTGCATATGTGTCTTCTTTCTACAACTCCCAAATTTACCAATAGAAACTCCTATGAGATTCTAAGAACTAACAGAACTGTGGGATAAACTATAATGTTTGTTTCTTACTTTGACTTCTTCTCCCCCTTAATAGCATGCTTCAACTACTTTGAGACTTCAACACTTCTATTCACTCTCATTTCTATCTTGATAGGTCATAACTCTGTTTTTAGGATTCTCAGCTTGAATATGATCAAATCCATGGAAATGAAAGCATTGATTCTTCATATTGACATCAATAGGTGTTGTTTCTACTTTAATATGTGTATTCTTTCTAAAACTCCCAAATTTACCAATAGAAACTCCTATGAGATTCAAAGAACTAACAGAAATGTGGGATAAGCTATATTGTTTGTTTCTTACTTTGACTTGCTTCTCCACCTTAATAGCATGCTTTAACTACTTTGAGATTTCCACAATTCTATTCACTCTCATTTTTATCTTGAAGGGTCATAACTCCGTTTTTGGTGTTCTCAGCTTGAAAATGGTCAAATCCTTGGAAATGAAAGCATTGATTCTTCATATTCACATCAATAGGTGTTGTTTCAGCTTCCATATGTGTATTATTTCTAAAACTCCCAAATTCACTAATAAAAACTTCTATAAGATTCAAAGAGCTAACAGAACTGTGGGATAAGCTATAATGTTTGTTTCTTACATTGACTTGCTTCTCCACCTTAATAGCATGCTTCCACTACTTTGACATTTCCACACTTCTATTCACTCTCATTTCAATCTTGAAGGGTCATAACTTCGTTTTTGGTGTTCTCAGCATGAAAATGGTCAAATCCTTGGAAATGAAAGCATTGATTCTTCATATTCACATCAATAGGTGTTGTTTCAGCCTGCATATGTGTCTTCTTTCTACAACTCCCAAATTTACCAATAGAAACTCCTATGAGATTCTAAGAACTAACAGAACTGTGGGATAAACTATAATGTTTGTTTCTTACTTTGACTTCTTCTCCCCCTTAATAGCATGCTTCAACTACTTTCAGACTTCAACACTTCTATTCACTCTCATTTCTATCTTGACAGGTCATAACTCTGTTTTTAGGATTCTCAGCTTGAATATGATCAAATCCATGGAAATGAAAGCATTGATTCTTCATATTGACATCAATAGGTGTTGTTTCTGCTTTAATATGTGTATTCTTTCTAAAACTCCCAAATTTACCAATAGAAACTCCTATGAGATTCAAAGAACTAACAGAAATGTGGGATAAGCTATATTGTTTGTTTCTTACTTTGACTTGCTTCTCCACCTTAATAGCATGCTTTAACTACTTTGAGATTTCCACAATTCTATTCACTCTCATTTTTATCTTGAAGGGTCATAACTCCGTTTTTGGTGTTCTCAGCTTGAAAATGGTCAAATCCTTGGAAATGAAAGCATTGATTCTTCATATTCACATCAATAGGTGTTGTTTCAGCTTCCATATGTGTATTATTTCTAAAACTCCCAAATTCACTAATAAAAACTTCTATAAGATTCAAAGAGCTAACAGAACTGTGGGATAAGCTATAATGTTTGTTTCTTACATTGACTTGCTTCTCCACCTTAATAGCATGCTTCCACTACTTTGACATTTCCACACTTCTATTCACTCTCATTTCAATCTTGAAGAGTCATAACTTCGTTTTGGTGTTCTCAGCTTGAAAATGGTCAAATTCTTTGGAAATGATAGCATTGATTCTTCATATTCACATCAATAGGTGTTGTTTCAGCCTCCATATGTCACTTCTTTCTTCAACTACTTTGAGACTTCTACACTTCTATTCACTCTCATTTCTATCTTGATAGGTCATAACTCTGTTTTTAGGATTCTCAGCTTGAAAATGATCAAATCCATGGAAATGAAAGCATTGATTCTTCATATTCACATCAATAGGTGTTGTTTCTGGTTCAATATGTGTATTCTTTCTAAAACTCCCAAATTTACCATTAGAAACTCCTATGAGATTCAAAGAACTAACAGAAATGTGGGATGAGCTATATTGTTTGTTTCTTACTTTGACTTGCTTCTCCACCTTAATAGCATGCTTTAACTACTTTGAGATTTCCACAATTCTATTCACTCTCATTTTTATCTTGAAGGGTCATAACTCCGTTTATAGGTGAATCAGCTTGAAAATGGTCAAATCCTTGGAAATGAAAGCATTGATTCTTCATATTCACATCAATAGATGTTGTTTCAGCTTCCATATGTGTATTCTTTCTAAAACTCCCAAATTCACTAATAAAAACTTCTATAAGATTCAAAGAGCTAACAGAACTGTGGGATAAGCTATAATGTTTGTTTCTTACATTGACTTGCTTCTCCACCTTAATAGCATGCTTCCACTACTTTGACATTTCCACACTTCTATTCACTCTCATTTCAATCTTGAAGGGTCATAACTTCGTTTTTGGTGTTCTCAGCATGAAAATGGTCAAATCCTTGGAAATGAAAGCATTGATTCTTCATATTCACATCAATAGGTGTTGTTTCAGCCTGCATATGTGTCTTCTTTCTACAACTCCCAAATTTACCAATAGAAACTCCTATGAGATTCTAAGAACTAACAGAACTGTGGGATAAACTATAATGTTTGTTTCTTACTTTGACTTCTTCTCCCCCTTAATAGCATGCTTCAACTACTTTCAGACTTCAACACTTCTATTCACTCTCATTTCTATCTTGACAGGTCATAACTCTGTTTTTAGGATTCTCAGCTTGAATATGATCAAATCCATGGAAATGAAAGCATTGATTCTTCATATTGACATCAATAGGTGTTGTTTCTGCTTTAATATGTGTATTCTTTCTAAAACTCCCAAATTTACAAATAGAAACTCCTATGAGATTCAAAGAACTAACAGAAATGTGGGATAAGCTATATTGTTTGTTTCTTACTTTGACTTGCTTCTCCACCTTAATAGCATGCTTTAACTACTTTGAGATTTCCACAATTCTATTCACTCTCATTTTTAACTTGAAGGGTCATAACTCCGTTTTTGGTGTTCTCAGCTTGAAAATGGTCAAATCCTTGGAAATGAAAGCATTGATTCTTCATATTCACATCAATAGGTGTTGTTTCAGCTTCCATATGTGTATTCTTTCTAAAACTCCCAAATTCACTAATAAAAACTTCTATAAGATTCAAAGAGCTAACAGAACTGTGGGATAAGCTATAATGTTTGTTTCTTACATTGACTTGCTTCTCCACCTTAATAGCATGCTTCCACTACTTTGACATTTCCACACTTCTGTTCACTCTCATTTCAATCTTGAAGGGTCATAACTTCGTTTTTGGTGTTCTCAGCATGAAAATGGTCAAATCCTTGGAAATGAAAGCATTGATTCTTCATATTCACATCAATAGGTGTTGTTTCAGCCTCCATATGTGTCTTCTTTCTACAACTCCCAAATTTACCAATAGAAACTCCTATGAGATTCTAAGAACTAACAGAACTGTGGGATAAACTATAATGTTTGTTTCTTACTTTGACTTCTTCTCCCCCTTAATAGCATGCTTCAACTACTTTGAGACTTCAACACTTCTATTCACTCTCATTTCTATCTTGATAGGTCATAACTCTGTTTTTAGGATTCTCAGCTTGAATATGATTAAATCCATGGAAATGAAAGCATTGATTCTTCATATTGACATCAATAGGTGTTGTTTCTACTTTAATATGTGTATTCTTTCTAAAACTCCCAAATTTACCAATAGAAACTCCTATGAGATTCAAAGAACTAACAGAAATGTGGGATAAGCTTATATTGTTTGTTTCTTACTTTGACTTGCTTCTCCACCTTAATAGCATGCTTTAACTACTTTGAGATTTCCACAATTCTATTCACTCTCATTTTTATCTTGAAGGGTCATAACTCCGTTTTTGGTGTTCTCAGCTTGAAAATGGTCAAATCCTTGGAAATGAAAGCATTGATTCTTCATATTCACATCAATAGGTGTTGTTTCAGCTTCCATATGTGTATTATTTCTAAAACTCCCCAATTCACTAATAAAAACTTCTATAAGATTCAAAGAGCTAACAGAACTGTGGGATAAGATATAATGTTTGTTTCTTACATTGACTTGCTTCTCCACCTTAATAGCATGCTTCCACTACTTTGACATTTCCACACTTCTATTCACTCTCACTTCAATCTTGAAGAGTCATAACTTCGTTTTTGGTGTTCTTAGCTTGAAAATGGTCAAATTCTTGGAAATGATAGCTTTGATTCTTCATATTCACATCAATAGGTGTTGTTTCAGCCTCCATATGTCACTTCTTTCTTCAACTACTTTGAGACTTCTACACTTCTATTCACTCTCATTTCTATCTTGATAGGTCATAACTCTATTTTTAGGATTCTCAGCTTGAAAATGATCAAATCCATGGAAATGAAAGCATTGATTCTTCATATTCACATCAATAGGTGTTGTTTCTGGTTCAATATGTGTATTCTTTCTAAAACTCCCAAATTTACCATTAGAAACTCCTATGAGATTCAAAGAACTAACAGAAATGTGGGATGAGCTATATTGTTTGTTTCTTACTTTGATTTGCTTCTCCACCTTAATAGCATGCTTTAACTACTTTGAGATTTCCACAATTCTATTCACTCTCATTTTTATCTTGAAGGGTCATAACTCCGTTTTTGGTGTTCTCAGCTTGAAAATGGTCAAATCCTTGGAAATGAAAGCATTGATTCTTCATATTCACATCAATAGGTGTTGTTTCAGCTTCCATATGTGTATTCTTTCTAAAACTCCCAAATTCACTAATAAAAACTCCTATAAGATTCAAAGAGCTAACAGAACTGTGGGATAAGCTATAAAGATTGTTTCTTACTTTGACTTGCTTCTCCACCTTAATAGCATGCTTTAACAACTTTGAGATTTCCACAATTCTATTCACTCTCATTTTTATATTGAAGGGTCATAACTCCATTTTTGGTGTTCTCAGCTTGAAAATGGTCAAATCCTTGGAAATGAAAGCATTAGATTCTTCATATTCACATCAATAGATGTTGCTTCAGCTTCCATATGTGTATTCTTTCTAAAACTCCCAAATTCACTAATAAAAACTTCTATAAGATTCAAAGAGCTAACAGAACTGTGGGATAAGCTATAATGTTTGTTTCTTACATTGACTTGCTTCTCCACCTTAATAGCATGCTTCCACTACTTTGACATTTCCACACTTCTATTCACTCTCATTTCAATCTTGAAGGGTCATAACTGCGTTTTTGGTGTTCTCAGCATGAAAATGGTCAAATCCTTGGAAATGAAAGCATTGATTCTTCATATTCACATCAATAGGTGTTGTTTCAGCCTCCATATGTGTCTTCTTTCTACAACTCCCAAATTTACCAATAGAAACTCCTATGAGATTCTAAGAACTAACAGAACTGTGGGATAAACTATAATGTTTGTTTTTTACTTTGACTTCTTCTCCCCCTTAATAGCATGCTTCAACTACTTTGAGACTTCAACACTTCTATTCACTCTCATTTCTATCTTGATAGGTCATAACTCTGTTTTTAGGATTCTCAGCTTGAATATGATCAAATCCATGGAAATGAAAGCATTGATTCTTCATATTGACATCAATAGGTGTTGTTTCTACTTTAATATGTGTATTCTTTCTAAAACTCCCAAATTTACCAATAGAAACTCCTATGAGATTCAAAGAACTAACAGAAATGTGGGATAAGCTATATTGTTTGTTTCTTACTTTGACTTGCTTCTCCACCTTAATAGCATGCTTTAACTACTTTGAGATTTCCACAATTCTATTCACTCTCATTTTTATCTTGAAGGGTCATAAATCCTTTTTGTTTTGGTGTTCTCAGCTTGAAAATGGTCAAATCCTTGGAAATGAAAGCATTGATTCTTCATATTCACATCAATAGGTGTTGTTTCAGCATCCATATGTGTATTATTTCTAAAACTCCCAAATTCACTAATAAAACTTCTATAAGATTCAAAGAGCTAACAGAACTGTGGATAAGCTATAATGTTTGTTTCTTACATTGACTTGCTTCTCCACCTTAATAGCATGCTTCCACTACTTTGACATTTCCACACTTCTATTCACTCTCATTTCAATCTTGAAGAGTCATAACTTCGTTTTTGGTGTTCTCAGCTTGAAAATGGTCAAATTCTTGGAAATGATAGCATTGATTCTTCATATTCACATCAATAGGTGTTGTTTCAGCCTCCATATGCTACTTCTTTCTTCAACTACTTTGAGACTTCTACACTTCTATTCACTCTCATTTCTATCTTGATAGGTCATAACTCTGTTTTTAGGATTCTCAGCTTGAAAATGATCAAATCCATGGAAATGAAAGCATTGATTCTTCATATTCACATCAATAGGTGTTGTTTCTGGTTCAATATGTGTATTCTTTCTAAAACTCCCAAATTTACCATTAGAAACTCCTATGAGATTCAAAGAACTAACAGAAATGTGGGATGAGCTATATTGTTTGTTTCTTACTTTGACTTGCTTCTCCACCTTAATAGCATGCTTTAACTACTTTGAGATTTCCACAATTCTATTCACTCTCATTTTTATCTTGAAGGGTCATAACTCCGTTTTTGGTGTTCTCAGCTTGAAAATGGTCAAATCCTTGGAAATGAAAGCATTGATTCTTCATATTCACATCAATAGGTGTTGTTTCAGCTTCCATATGTGTATTATTTCTAAAACTCCCCAATTCACTAATAAAAACTTCTATAAGATTCAAAGAGCTAACAGAACTGTGGGATAAGATATAATGTTTGTTTCTTACATTGACTTGCTTCTCCACCTTAATAGCATGCTTCCACTACTTTGACATTTCCACACTTCTATTCACTCTCACTTCAATCTTGAAGAGTCATAACTTCGTTTTTGGTGTTCTTAGCTTGAAAATGGTCAAATTCTTGGAAATGATAGCTTTGATTCTTCATATTCACATCAATAGGTGTTGTTTCAGCCTCCATATGTCACTTCTTTCTTCAACTACTTTGAGACTTCTACACTTCTATTCACTCTCATTTCTATCTTGATAGGTCATAACTCTATTTTTAGGATTCTCAGCTTGAAAATGATCAAATCCATGGAAATGAAAGCATTGATTCTTCATATTCAGATCAATAGGTGTTGTTTCTGGGTTCAATATGTGTATTCTTTCTAAAACTCCCAAATTTACCATTAGAAACTCCTATGAGATTCAAAGAACTAACAGAAATGTGGGATGAGCTATATTGTTTGTTTCTTACTTTGATTTGCTTCTCCACCTTAATAGCATGCTTTAACTACTTTGAGATTTCCACAATTCTATTCACTCTCATTTTTATCTTGAAGGGTCATAACTCCGTTTTTGGTGTTCTCAGCTTGAAAATGGTCAAATCCTTGGAAATGAAAGCATTGATTCTTCATATTCACATCAATAGATGTTGTTTCAGCTTCCATATGTGTATTCTTTCTAAAACTCCCAAATTCACTAATAAAAACTTCTATAAGATTCAAAGAGCTAACAGAACTGTGGGATAAGCTATAAAGATTGTTTCCTACTTTGACTTGCTTCTCCACCTTAATAGCATGCTTTAACTACTTTGAGATTTCCACAATTCTATTCACTCTCATTTTTATCTTGAAGGGTCATAACTCCGTTTTTGGTGTTCTCAGCTTGAAAATGGTCAAATCCTTGGAAATGAAAGCATTGATTCTTCATATTCACATCAATAGATGTTGTTTCAGCTTCCATATGTGTATTCTTTCTAAAACTCCCAAATTCACTAATAAAAACTTCTATAAGATTCAAAGAGCTAACAGAACTGTGGGATAAGCTATAATGTTTGTTTCTTACATTGACTTGCTTCTCCACCTTAATAGCATGCTTCCACTACTTTGACATTTCCACACTTCTATTCACTCTCATTTCAATCTTGAAGGGTCATAACTGCTTTTTGTGTGTTCTCAGCATGAAAATGGTCAAATCCTTGGAAATGAAAGCATTGATTCTTCATATTCACATCAATAGGTGTTGTTTCAGCCTGCATATGTGTCTTCTTTCTACAACTCCCAAATTTACCAATAGAAACTCCTATGAGATTCTAAGAACTAACAGAACTGTGGGATAAACTATAATGTTTGTTTCTTACTTTGACTTCTTCTCCCCCTTAATAGCATGCTTCAACTACTTTGAGACTTCAACACTTCTATTCACTCTCATTTCTATCTTGATAGGTCATAACTCTGTTTTTAGGATTCTCAGCTTGAATATGATCAAATCCATGGAAATGAAAGCATTGATTCTTCATATTGACATCAATAGGTGTTGTTTCTACTTTAATATGTGTATTCTTTCTAAAACTCCCAAATTTACCAATAGAAACTCCTATGAGATTCAAAGAACTATATGAACTGTGGGATAAGCTATAATGCTTGTTTCTTACTTTGACTTGCTTCTCCACCTTAATAGCATGCTTTAACTACTTTGAGATTTCCACAATTCTATTCACTCTCATTTTTATCTTGAAGGGTCATAACTCCGTTTTTGGTGTTCTCAGCTTGAAAATGGTCAAATCCTTGGAAATGAAAGCATTGATTCTTCATATTCACATCAATAGGTGTTGTTTCAGCTTCCATATGTGTATTATTTCTAAAACTCCCAAATTCACTAATAAAAACTTCTATAAGATTCAAAGAGCTAACAGAACTGTATAGCTAACTATAATGTTTGTTTCTTACTTTGACTTGCTTCTCCACCTTAATAGCATGCTTCCACTACTTTGACATTTCCACACTTCTATTCACTCTCATTTCTATCTTGAAGAGTCATAACTTCGTTTTTGGTGTTCTCAGCTTGAAAATGGTCAAATTCTTGGAAATGATAGCATTGATTCTTCATATTCACATCAATAGGTGTTGTTTCAGCCTCCATATGGCACTTCTTTCTTCAACTACTTTGAGACTTCTACACTTCTATTCACTCTCATTTCTATCTTGAAGGGTCATAACGCTGTTTTAGGATTCTTAGCTTGAAAATGATCAAATCCATGGAAATGAAAGCATTGATTCTTCATATTCACATCAATAGGTGTTGTTTCTGGTTCAATATGTGTATTCTTTCTAAAACTCCCAAATTTACCATTAGAAACTCCTATGAGATTCAAAGAACTAACAGAAATGTGGGATGAGCTATATTGTTTGTTTCTTACTTTGACTTGCTTCTCCACCTTAATAGCATGCTTTAACTACTTTGAGATTTCCACAATTCTATTCACTCTCATTTTTATCTTGAAGGGTCATAACTCCGTTTTTGGTGTTCTCAGCTTGAAAATGGTCAAATCCTTGGAAATGAAAGCATTGATTCTTCATATTCACATCAATAGATGTTGTTTCAGCTTCCATATGTGTATTCTTTCTAAAACTCCCAAATTCACTAATAAAAACTTCTATAAGATTCAAAGAGCTAACAGAACTGTGGGATAAGCTATAATGTTTGTTTCTTACATTGACTTGCTTCTCCACCTTAATAGCATGCTTCCACTACTTTGACATTTCCACACTTCTATTCACTCTCATTTTTATCTTGAAGGGTCATAACTCCGTTTTTGGTGTTCTCAGCTTGAAAATGGTCAAATCCTTGGAAATGAAAGCATTGATTCTTCATATTCACATCAATAGATGTTGTTTCAGCTTCCATATGTGTATTCTTTCTAAAACTCCCAAATTCACTAATAAAAACTTCTATAAGATTCAAAGAGCTAACAGAACTGTGGGATAAGCTATAATGTTTGTTTCTTACATTGACTTGCTTCTCCACCTTAATAGCATGCTTCCACTACTTTGACATTTCCACACTTCTATTCACTCTCATTTCAATCTTGAAGGGTCATACCTTCGCTTTTCGTATTCTCAGCCTGAAAATGGTAAAATCCTAGGAAACGGAAGCTGTGATTCTTCACATTCACACCCATATGTGTTGTGTCAGCCTGCATCTGTGTCTTCTTTCGACAACTCCCAAACTTACCAATAGAATCTCCTATGAGATTCTAAGAACTAGCAGAACTGTGGGATAAACTATAATGTTTGTTTCTTACTTTGACTTCTTCTCCCCCTTAATAGCATGCTTCAACTACTTTGAGACTTCAACACTTCTATTCACTCTCATTTCTATCTTGATAGGTCATAACTCTGTTTTTAGGATTCTCAGCTTGAATATGATCAAATCCATGGAAATGAAAGCATTGATTCTTCATATTGACATCAATAGGTGTTGTTTCTACTTTAATATGTGTATTCTTTCTAAAACTCCCAAATTTACCAATAGAAACTCCTATGAGATTCAAAGAACTAACAGAAATGTGGGATAAGCTATATTGTTTGTTTCTTACTTTGACTTGCTTCTCCACCTTAATAGCATGCTTTAACTACTTTGAGATTTCCACAATTCTATTCACTCTCATTTTTATCTTGAAGGGTCATAACTCCGTTTTTGGTGTTCTCAGCTTGAAAATGGTCAAATCCTTGGAAATGAAAGCATTGATTCTTCATATTCACATCAATAGGTGTTGTTTCAGCTTCCATATGTGTATTATTTCTAAAACTCCCAAATTCACTATAATAAAACTTCTATAAGATTCAAAGAGCTAACAGAACTGTGGGATAAGCTATAATGTTTGTTTCTTACATTGACTTGCTTCTCCACCTTAATAGCATGCTTCCACTACTTTGACATTTCCACACTTCTATTCACTCTCATTTCAATCTTGAAGAGTCATAACTTCGTTTTGGTGTTCTCAGCTTGAAAATGGTCAAATTCTTGGAAATGATAGCATTGATTCTTCATATTCACATCAATAGGTGTTGTTTCAGCCTCCATATGTCACTTCTTTCTTCAACTACTTTGAGACTTCTACACTTCTATTCACTCTCATTTCTATCTTGATAGGTCATAACTCTGTTTTTAGGATTCTCAGCTTGAAAATGATCAAATCCATGGAAATGAAAGCATTGATTCTTCATATTCACATCAATAGGTGTTGTTTCTGGTTCAATATGTGTATTCTTTCTAAAACTCCCAAATTTACCATTAGAAACTCCTATGAGATTCAAAGAACTAACAGAAATGTGGGATGAGCTATATTGTTTGTTTCTTACTTTGACTTGCTTCTCCACCTTAATAGCATGCTTTAACTACTTTGAGATTTCCACAATTCTATTCACTCTCATTTTTATCTTGAAGGGTCATAACTCCGTTTTTTGGTGTTCTCAGCTTGAAAATGGTCAAATCCTTGGAAATGAAAGCATTGATTCTTCATATTCACATCAATAGATGTTGTTTCAGCTTCCATATGTGTATTCTTTCTAAAACTCCCAAATTCACTAATAAAAACTTCTATAAGATTCAAAGAGCTAACAGAACTGTGGGATAAGCTATAATGTTTGTTTCTTACATTGACTTGCTTCTCCACCTTAATAGCATGCTTCCACTACTTTGACATTTCCACACTTCTATTCACTCTCATTTCAATCTTGAAGGGTCATAACTTCGCTTTTTTTTGGTGTTCTCAGCATGAAAATGGTCAAATCCTTGGAAATGAAAGCATTGATTCTTCATATTCACATCAATAGGTGTTGTTTCAGCCTGCATATGTGTCTTCTTTCTACAACTCCCAAATTTACCAATAGAAACTCCTATGAGATTCTAAGAACTAACAGAACTGTGGGATAAACTATTATGTTTGTTTCTTACTTTGACTTCTTCTCCCCCTTAATAGCATGCTTCAACTACTTTCAGACTTCAACACTTCTATTCACTCTCATTTCTATCTTGACAGGTCATAACTCTGTTTTTAGGATTCTCAGCTTGAATATGATCAAATCCATGGAAATGAAAGCATTGATTCTTCATATTGACATCAATAGGTGTTGTTTCTGCTTTAATATGTGTATTCTTTCTAAAACTCCCAAATTTACAAATAGAAACTCCTATGAGATTCAAAGAACTAACAGAAATGTGGGATAAGCTATATTGTTTGTTTCTTACTTTGACTTGCTTCTCCACCTTAATAGCATGCTTTAACTACTTTGAGATTTCCACAATTCTATTCACTCTCATTTTTATCTTGAAGGGTCATAACTCCGTTTTTGGTGTTCTCAGCTTGAAAATGGTCAAATCCTTGGAATGAAAGCATTGATTCTTCATATTCACATCAATAGGTGTTGTTTCAGCTTCCATATGTGTATTATTTCTAAAACTCCCAAATTCACTAATAAAAACTTCTATAAGATTCAAAGAGCTAACAGAACTGTGGGATAAGCTATAATGTTTGTTTCTTACATTGACTTGCTTCTCCACCTTAATAGCATGCTTCCACTACTTTGACATTTCCACACTTCTATTCACTCTCATTTCAATCTTGAAGACTCACAACGACGTCTTCGGTGTTCCCCTCCTCAAAATAGTCAAGTTCTTGGAAATGATAGCATTGATTCTTCATATTCACATCAATAGGTGTTGTTTCAGCCTCCATATGTCACTTCTTTCTTCAACTACTTTGAGACTTCTACACTTCTATTCACTCTCATTTCTATCTTGATAGGTCATAACTCTGTTTTTAGGATTCTCAGCTTGAAAATGATCAAATCCATGGAAATGAAAGCATTGATTCTTCATATTCACATCAATAGGTGTTGTTTCGGTGGTTCAATATGTGTATTCTTTCTAAAACTCCCAAATTTACCATTAGAAACTCCTATGAGATTCAAAGAACTAACAGAAATGTGGGATGAGCTATATTGTTTGTTTCTTACTTTGACTTGCTTCTCCACCTTAATAGCATGCTTTAACTACTTTGAGATTTCCACAATTCTATTCACTCTCATTTTTATCTTGAAGGGTCATAACTCCGCTTTTTGGTGTTCTCAGCTTGAAAATGGTCAAATCCTTGGAAATGAAAGCATTGATTCTTCATATTCACATCAATAGATGTTGTTTCAGCTTCCATATGTGTATTCTTTCTAAAACTCCCAAATTCACTAATAAAAACTTCTATAAGATTCAAAGAGCTAACAGAACTGTGGGATAAGCTATAATGTTTGTTTCTTACATTGACTTGCTTCTCCACCTTAATAGCATGCTTCCACTACTTTGACATTTCCACACTTCTATTCACTCTCATTTCAATCTTGAAGGGTCATAACTTCGTTTTTGGTGTTCTCAGCATGAAAATGGTCAAATCCTTGGAAATGAAAGCATTGATTCTTCATATTCACATCAATAGGTGTTGTTTCAGCCTGCATATGTGTCTTCTTTCTACAACTCCCAAATTTACCAATAGAAACTCCTATGAGATTCTAAGAACTAACAGAACTGTGGGATAAACTATAATGTTTGTTTCTTACTTTGACTTGCTTCTCCACCTTGGTAGCATGCTTCAACTACTTTGAGACTTCAACACTTTTATTCACTCTCATTTCCATCTCAAAAGGTCATACCTCTGTTTTTAGGATTCTCAGCTTGAATACGATCAAATCCATGGAAATGAAAGCATTGATTCTTCA
The DNA here is from genome assembly GCA_028015245.1 of Cardamine occulta. Taxonomy (NCBI): domain Eukaryota; kingdom Viridiplantae; phylum Streptophyta; class Magnoliopsida; order Brassicales; family Brassicaceae; genus Cardamine; species Cardamine occulta. Next base: position 935,795 of record CM051378.1, read on the forward strand.
TATTGACATCAATAGGTGTTGTTTCTGCTTTTAATATGTGTATTCTTTCTAAAACTCCCAAATTTACAAATAGAAAACTCCTATGAGATTCTTAGAACTAACAGAACTATGGGATAAGCTATATTGTTTGTTTCTTACATTGACTTGCTTCTCCACCTTAATAGCATGCTTTAACTACTTTGACATTTCCACACTTCTATTCACTCTCATTTTAATCTTGAAAGGTCGTAACACCGTTTTTTGGTGTTCTCTGCTTGAAAATGGTCAAATCCTTGGAAATGAAAGCATTGATTCTTCATATTCACATCAATAGGTGTTGTTTCAGCTTCCATATGTGTATTCTTTCTAAAACTCCCAAATTCACTAATAAAAACTTCTATAAGATTCAAAGAGCTAACAGAACTGTGGGATAAGCTATAATGTTTGTTTCTTACATTGACTTGCTTCTCCACCTTAATAGCATGCTTCCACTACTTTGACATTTCCACACTTCTATTCACTCTCATTTCAATCTTGAAGGGTCATAACTTCGCTTTTGGTGTTCTCAATTGAAAATGGTCAAATCCTTGGAAATGAAAGCATTGATTCTTCATATTCACATCAATAGGTGTTGTTTCAGCCTCCATATGTTTTTTTTTTTAACACCCCAAATTTTCCAAAAAAAACTCCTCTGAGATTCTAAGAACTAACGATAAAAACTTGGGATAAACAATGTTATGTTTCTTACTTTGACTTCTTCTCCCCTTAATAGCACTACTTTGAGAATTAAACACTTCCATTCACTCTCATTTCGAGCTTGATGGGTCATAACTCTGTTTTTGAGATTCTCAGCTTGAATATGGTCAAATCCTTGGAAATGAAAGCATTGATTCTTCATATTGACATCAATAGGTGTTGTTTCTGCTTTAATATGTGTATTCTTTCTAAAACTCCCAAATTTACCAATAGAAACTCCTATGAGATTCAAAGAACTAACAGAAATGTGGGATAAGCTATAT
>CM051378.1:936892-949583 GCA_028015245.1 Cardamine occulta
TCATCGGATGAGTGATCTTGCTAAATCTTTCAAACTTCCCAATCCTTCTTGTCGTGATACCCTTGGTGCTCAATAAACTTGACATCTCTTGACACAATCATTCTTGTTCCTTGAGAAGTCATAGCATTTGTAGCCCTTCGGGTAGTAGGAGTAGCCTAAGAACATGACTTTCAGTTTTGGCTTCAGCTTGTCCCTCGATCCACGGTCTTAGTACAAAACAAACACACCCAAACACTCGTAAGTGATCAATAGAAGGTATGGGTTGGTTCAATACCTCAAACGGAGATGAATCATTTAGAATTCTCGTTGGAATCCTATTGATGAGATAACATGCTTGCTTGTGTGATCACTCAAATCTCCTTGGAACATTGGTGTTAAACATCATTGATCGAGCAACTTCCAATTAGGTGTCGATTCTTCCTCTCCAGCTACACCATTTTGTTGAGAGAGTATATAGGCAGCTTCGTTTGATGCATGATCCCTGTCTTGCTAGAGTGATCTTTTGAATTTAGTGACTAGTGTATTCTCCACCATTATAGGACACGGAAACCTTGATCTTTGCATTAAACTGATTAGAGACATATTTTTCAAAGTTGACAAATGCATCAAATACTCTATCTTTGGATGCAACAATTGTGACCTCATGTATATTTCGATTTCTCATCAATAAATGTAACATAGCATCTATGATTATCTCTAGATAAACATGGAGCGAATCCAAACATCAGAATGCACAAGATCAAAACATTTTTCATATATAGTTGCAGATTTAGGAAGACAGTTTACAATGTTTGCCTAAGATGCAAGCTTCACTAATTCAGATGGTCAAACACAACATGGGGTAACATAATCTCTAAAGCCCTAGCATGAGGGTGGCCCAATCTATCATGCGACAGTTTATTAGGGCTATACATAACAAGATTGACAAGAAAGAGGAGGAGTAGACTTTGCAGCTGGAGAGTCCTCAAAAAACATATAAATCCCCATTAGTGTTTCCTTCTCCCAAAACTTTTCCACTCTCAATATCCTGAAAATGAAAGCTATTAGGACCAAATATAGCATAGCAATTGAGATCAGTTGTAGCCTTTTTAACAAAGACAAGATTAGAGGTGAATTCAGGCATAAAGAAGGCCTTAGAGTTCTTGTCACACAATTTTAAATCTCCTATTCCCCTTATGGGAATCCTATCACCATTTGCAATTATCACATTTCCACTAGCCGGTTTAACATTATTAATGAGATTACGGTTGCTAATCATGTGATGAGAGGCACCGGAATCAACAATTAATATTTTACTTTGCAAATTAAGTAAAGAGGCTAAGGGGTGATACCAGATTCCTTGTTGTGGAAATGGGTTAGAGACTTGATCAGAGCCTCCTAAGTCAGACTTGCCACCACATCATTGGAGTAAGCAACCATGGCCAGATCATCTCCTTGTCTAGATGTCCCGACCTGAGCTTGCTAGGTTGAGGCTGCTTGGGAGGAGTTTGCTTGACCCTTAGAACTTTGCTGGCTTCAAATGTGGGTGGAGTACCCAACATTTATCCTTGGTATGACCTCTCTTCTTGCAGTGATCACACACGAGTATCTTCCTATCTTCGGACTTGAAAGTAACTCTGTGAGCCATCACTATTTCCTTTTTTTCACTAAAGAGACCCATCGAGGCCTTGTTCACGTTGAACCTGAGAGCACACTTCCTCCAAGCTTGGTAACTTCTCAGCTCTAAGGATATGTTTGATTAGATCATTAAATGCAGGGTTCAGCGTAAATACAGTCCAAAGACCTTGTCTTGCTCGCTCCTTTCCTTGAGGATGGCGAGATCCACCGAGAATGGCCTCAGCATCTCAATTCTGCCTAAAGTGACCTTGAACTTTCCAAAGTGTAGCTGTGAACTCCAGATCCTCTTGGCTCAGACTATTGATCGCTTTCTTCACTTCAAATACTCTGGTGAGATTGGAGACATTCCCATAGACATTCTTGATTGTCTCCCTATAGATTCCTTTGCCTCTCACAATATGTAGGTATGCTTCAAGTATAAGCGGTTTCAAGTGAATTTTGGAGTAGTCAAGAACTCCTTGATCTTCTTGGAACCATTTTCCCTCATCAGAACTTGAATCACCACTAATGATTTTTTCCTTCCCTATCCGTGGATGTCTCCTTGACTTGAGCATCAATGTGGTTCCAAAGACCCGCGACCACGCAATTTGTTCTGGTGGTTCTAGCCCACAAGAGGGAGTTAATACCATTGAAGGGGTAACAGGCAAAGGTGTTTTGAGGATTCCATGCTTCAGCTTTCCTCACAAGACGATAAAGGGAACAAACAAGAATCAGCTTCCAAGATCCAATTCTCACAGTACCAAGAAGACCAGAGCCACTGAACACCTTGGGAAAACCAGAATCAACTTTAAACAGAACTAGAATCGGACCAAGAACCACAAGCTCGAGGCAGAATCAGACACAGCCTTTTGGAAAAGAACCAGAACAAGACCAAGACCCAGACCCGGAGCTTGAAACAGACCTCACAAGAGATAGAACAAAGCTGATAAGTTTCAGAACCCCAAAAAATATGAACAGTGCCACGTCTTTGAGCAGTAGATCCGAGCAGATCCAACAAGAAACCGAACCTGATCTTGCCAAAAAACACGGATCCAGTCCCGCACAGTTGCGAGATGATCCAGAAGATAATGGATGAGTGCCTGGAGGTAAAAACTGAGAAGAACCAGAGTGAAGAACCAAGAGTTACGGAATTTTAAAACAAGAACTAGATGAGAATAATTGGAGAAGAACCCAGAATCGAACGGCTCTCCGATACCATGTAAGATTTGGGAGAATATATTTGGTCTTTAGACAAGAATAAATATAGAGAACTAAGGAAAACAAGAACTGAAGGCACAGCCATTTCTCTTAAGCCATGGAGGCTGAAAATCAGGTTAAGAAACAATAAAGGAGGGTTTCCTCCTTTTATAGTGAAGGAAGGGAAAACCCTAAATACAAGAGCGGTATGAATAGTAACCCGACCCTCGGGATGAACAGTAACCGAGCGAAAAGATATTCATATAACTTTAAACAAAGACCCTCTGGGATGAATAGTGATTTCGTATCCGGGATGAACAGTACCCGGATGAATGAAATGCAAAGGGTGACCAAACTCTACCTACCTTTTTCAATAGTTGAAGCATGCTAATAAGGTGGAGAAGCAAGTCAAAGTAAGAAACAAACAATATAGCTTATCCCACATTTCTGTTAGTTCTTTGAATCTCATAGGAGTTTCTATTGGTAAATTTGGGAGTTTTAGAAAGAATACACATATTGAAGCAGAAACAACACCTATTGATGTGAATATGAAGAATCAATGCTTTCATTTCCATGGATTTGATCATTTTCAAGCTGAGAATCCTAAAAACAGAGTTATGACCTATCAAGATAGAAATGAGAGTGAATAGAAGTGTTGAAGTCTCAAAGTAGTTGAAGCATGCTATTAAGGGGGAGAAGAAGTCAAAGTAAGAAACAAACATTATACTTTATCCCACAGTTCTGTTAGTTCTTAGAATCTCATAGGAGTTTCTATTGGTAAATTTGGGAGTTGTAGAAAGAAGACACATATAGAGGCTGAAACAACACCTATTGATGTGAATATGAAGAATCAATGCTTTCATTTCCAAGGATTTGACCATTTTCAAGCTGAGAACACCAAAAACGAAGTTATGACCCTTCAAGATTGAAATGAGAGTGAATAGAAGTGTGGAAATGTCAAAGTAGTGGAAGCATGCTATTAAGGTGGAGAAGCAAGTCAATGTAAGAAACAAACATTATAGCTTATCCCACAGTTCTGTTAGCTCTTTGAATCTTATAGAAGTTTTTATTAGTGAATTTGGGAGTTTTAGAAAGAATACACATATGGAAGCTGAAACAACACCTATTGATGTGAATATGAAGAATCAATGCTTTCATTTCCAAGGATTTGACCATTTTCAAGCTGAGAACACCAAAAATGGAGTTATGACCCTTCAAGATAAAAATGAGAGTGAATAGAATTGTGGAAATCTCAAAGAAGTTAAAGCATGCTATTAAGGTGGAGAAGAAAGTCAAAGTAAGAAACAAACAATATAGCTTATCCCAAATTTCTGTTAGTTCTTTGAATCTCATAGGAGTTTCTATTGGTAAATTTGGGAGTTTTAGAAAGAATACACATATTGAAGCAGAAACAACACCTATTGATGTGAATATGAAGAATCAATGCTTTCATTTCCATGGATTTTATCATATTCAAGCTGAGAATCCTAAAAACAGAGTTATGACCTATGAAGATAGAAATGAGAGTGAATAGAAGTGTTGAAGTCTCAAAGTAGTTGAAGCATGCTATTAAGGGGGAGAAGAAGTCAAAGTAAGAAACAAACATTATAGTTTATCCCACAGTTGTGTTAGTTCTTAGAATCTCATAGGAGTTTCTATTGGTAAATTTGGGAGTTGTAGAAAAAAGACACATATGGAGGCTGAAACAACACCTATTGTTGTGAATATGAAGAATCAATGCTTTCATTTCCAAGGATTTGACCATTTTCAAGCTGAGAACACCAAAAACGAAGTTATGACCCTTCAAGATTGAAATGAGAGTGAATAGAAGTGTGGAAATGTCAAAGTAGTGGAAGCATGCTATTAAGGTGGAGAAGCAAGTCAATGTAAGAAACAAACATTATAGCTTATCCCACAGTTCTGTTAGCTCTTTGAATCTTATAGAAGTTTTTATTAGTGAATTTGGGAGTTTTAGAAAGAATACACATATGGAAGCTGAAACAACACCTATTGATGTGAATATGAAGAATCAATGCTTTCATTTCCAAGGATTTGACCATTTTCAAGCTAAGAATCCTAAAAACAGAGTTATGACCCTTCAAGATAGAAATGATAGTGAATAGAAGTGTTGAAATCTCAAAGAAGTTAAAGCATGCTATTAAGGTGGAGAAGAAAGTCAAAGTAAGAAACAAACAATATAGCTTATCCCAAATTTCTGTTAGTTCTTTGAATCTCATAGGAGTTTCTATTGGTAAATTTGGGAGTTTTAGAAAGAATACACATATTGAAGCAGAAACAACACCTATTGATGTCAATATGAAGAATCAATGCTTTCATTTCCATGGATTTGATCATATTCAGCTGAGAATCCTAAAAACAGAGTTATGACCTATCAAGATAGAAATGAGAGTGAATAGAAGTGTTGAAGTCTCAAAGTAGTTGAAGCATGCTATTAAGGGGAGAAGAAGTCAAAGTAAGAAACAAACATTATAGTTTATCCCACAGTTCTGTTAGTTCTTAGAATCTCATAGGAGTTTCTATTGGTAAATTTGGGAGTTGTAGAAAAGAAGACACATATGGAGGCTGAAACAACACCTATTGATGTGAATATGAAGAATCAATGCTTTCATTTCCAAGGATTTGACCATTTTCAAGCTGAGAACACCAAAAGCAAGTTATGACCCTTCAAGATTGAAATGAGAGTGAATAGAAGTGTGGAAATGTCAAAGTAGTGGAAGCATGCTATTAAGGTGGAGAAGCAAGTCAATGTAAAGAAACAAACATTATAGCTTATCCCACAGTTCTGTTAGCTCTTTGAATCTTATAGAAGTTTTTATTAGTGAATCTGGGAGTTGTAGAAAGAATACACGTATGGAAGCTGAAACAACACCTCTTGATGTGGATATGAAGAATCAATGCTTTCATTTCCAAGGATTTGACCATTTTCCAGTTAAGCATCCCAACAGCGGAGTTATGACCCTTCAAGATAAAAATGAGAGTGAATAGAATTGTAGAAATCTCAAAGTAGTTAAAGCATGCTTATTAAGGTGGAGAAGCAAGTCAAAGTAAGGAAACAAACAATATAAGCTTATCCCACATTTCTGTTAGTTCTTTGAATCTCTTAGGAGTTTCTAATGGTAAATTTGGGAGTTTTTGAAAGAATACACATATTGAAGCGAAACAACACCTATTGATGTGAATATGAAGAATCAATGCTTTCATTTCCATGGATTTGATCATTTTCAAGCTGAGAATCCTAAAAACAGAGTTATGACCTATCAAGATAGAAATGAGAGTGAATAGAAGTGTTGAAGTCTCAAAGTAGTTGAAGAAAGAAGACACATATGGAGGCTGAAACAACACCTATTGATGTGAATATGAAGAATCAATGCTTTCATTGCCAAGGATTTGACCATTTTCAAGCTGAGAACACCAAAAATGAAGTTATGACTCTTCAAGATTGAAATGAGAGTGAATAGAAGTGTGGAAATGTCAAAGTAGTGGAAGCATGCTATTAAGGTGGAGAAGCAAGTCAATGTAAGAAACAAACATTATAGCTTATCCCACAGTTCTATTAGCTCTTTGAATCTTATAGAAGTTTTATTAGTGAATTTGGGAGTTTTAAAAAGAATACACATATGGAAGCTGAAACAACATCTATTGATGTGAATATGAAGAATCAATGCTTTCATTTCCAAGGATTTGACCATTTTCAAGCTGAGAACACCAAAAACGGAGTTATGACCCTTCAAGATAAAAATGAGAGTGAATAGAATTGTGGAAATCTCAAAGTAGTTGAAGCATGCTAATAAGGTGGAGAAGCAAGTCAAAGTAAGAAACAAACAATATAGCTTATCCCACATTTCTGTTAGTTCTTTGAATCTCATAGGAGTTTCTATTGGTAAATTTGGGAGTTTTAGAAAGAATACACATATTGAAGCAGAAACAACACCTATTGATGTGAATATGAAGAATCAATGCTTTCATTTCCATGGATTTGATCATATTCAAACTGAGAATCCTAAAAATAGAGTTATGACCTATCAAGATAGAAATGAGAGTGAATAGAAGTGTTGAAGTCTCAAAGTAGTTGAAGCATGCTATTAAGGGGAGAAGAGGTCAAAGAAAGAAACAAACATTTTTGTTTACCCCTCAGTTCTGTTAGTTATTAGAATTTCATAGGTGGTACTATTGGTAAATTTGGGAGTTGTAGAAAGAAGACACATAAGGAGGCTGAAACAACACCTATTGATGTGAATATGAAGAATCAATGCTTTCATTTCCAAGGATTTGACCATTTTCAAGCTGAGAACACCAAAAACGATGTTATGACCCTTCAAGATTGAAATGAGAGTGAATAGAAGTGTGGAAATGTCAAAGTAGTGGAAGCATGCTATTAAGGTGGAGAAGCAAGTCAATGTAAGAAACAAACATTATAATTTATCCCACAGTTCTGTTAGTTCTTAGAATCTCATAGGAGTTTATATTGGTAAATTTGGGAGTTGTAGAAAGAAGACACATATGGAGGCTGAAACAACACCTATTGATGTGAATATGAAGAATCAATGCTTTTATTTCCAAGGATTTGATCATTTTCAAGCTGAGAACACCAAAAACGAAGTTATGACCCTTCAAGATTGAAATGAAAGTGAATAGAAGTGTGGAAATGTCAAAGTAGTGGAAGCATGCTATTAAGGTGGAGAAGCAAGTCAAAGTAAGAAACAATCTTTATAGCTTATCCCACAGTTCTGTTAGCTCTTTGAATCTTATAGGAGTTTTTATTAGTGAATTTGGGAGTTTTAGAAAGAATACACATATGGAAGCTGAAACAACACCTATTGATGTGAATATGAAGAATCAATGCTTTCATTTCCAAGGATTTGACCATTTTCAAGCTGAGAACACCAAAAACAGAGTTATGACCCTTCAAGATAAAAATGAGAGTGAATAGAATTGTGGAAATCTCAAAGTAGTTAAAGCATGCTTTTAAGGTGGAGAAGCAAGTCAAAGGATGAAACAAACAATATAGCTTATCCCACATTTCTGTTAGTTCTTTGAATCTCATAGGAGTTTCTATTGGTAAATTTGGGAGTTTTAGAATGAATACACATATTGAAGCAGAAACAACACCTATTGATGTGAATATGAAGAATCAATGCTTTCATTTCCATGGATTTGATCACATTCAAGCTGAGAATCCCAAAAACAGAGTTATGACCCATCAAGATAGAAATAAGAGTGAATATAAGTGTTGAAGTCTCAAAGTAGTTGAAGCATGCTATTAAGGTGGAGAAGAAGTAAAAGTAAGAAACAAACATTCTAGTTTATCCCACAGTTCTGTTAGTTCTTAGAATCTCATAGGAGAATCTATTGGTGAATTTGAGAGTTTTAGAAAGAAGACACATATGGAAGCTGGATCAACACCTGTTGATGTGAATATGAAGAATCAATGCTTTAATTTCCAAGGATTTGACTATATTCAAGCTGAGAATCCCAAAAACAGAGTTATGACCCATCAAGATAGAAATGAGAGTGAATAGAAGTGTTGAAGTCTCAAAGTAGTTGAAGCATGCTATTAAGGTGGAGAAGAAGTCAAAGTAAGAAACAAACATTAGGGCTTCTCCCACAGATCTGTTAGCTCTTTGAATCTTATAGAAGTTTTTATTAGTGAATTTGGGAGTTTTAGAAAGAATACACATATGGAAGCTGAAACAACACCTATTGATGAGAATATGAAGAATCAATGCTTTCATTGCCAAGCATTTAACCATTTTCAATCTTAGAATCCCAAAAACTGAATTATGACCCTTCAAGATAAAAATGAGAGTGAATAGAATTGTGGAAATCTCAAAGTAGTTAAAACATGCTATTAAGGTGGAGAAGCAAGTCAAAGTATGAAACAAACAATATAAGCTTATCCCAAATTTCTGTTAGTTCTTTGAATCTAATAGGAGTTTCTATTGGTAAATTTGGGAGTTTTAGAAAGAATACACATATTGAAGCAGAAACAACACCTATTGATGTGAATATGAAGAATCAATGCTTTCATTTCCATGGATTTGATCATATTCAAGCTGAGAATCCTAAAAACAGAGTTATGACCTATCAAGATAGAAATGAGAGTGAATAGAAGTGTTGAAGTCTCAAAGTAGTTGAAGAAAGAAGACACATATGGAGGCTGAAACAACACCTATTGATGTGAATATGAAGAATCAATGCTTTCATTTCCAAGGATTTGACCATTTTCAAGCTGAGAACACCAAAAATGAAGTTATGACTCTTCAAGATTGAAATGAGAGTGAATAGAAGTGTGGAAATGTCAAAGTAGTGGAAGCATGCTATTAAGGTGGAGAAGCAAGTCAATGTAAGAAACAAACATTATAGCTTATCCCACAGTTCTGTTAGCTCTTTGAATCTTATAGAAGTTTTTATTAGTGAATTTGGGAGTTTTAAAAAGAATACACATATGGAAGCTGAAACAACACCTATTGATGTGAATATGAAGAATCAATGTTTTCATTTCCAAGGATTTGACCATTTTCAAGCTGAGAACACCAAAAATGGAGTTATGACCCTTCAAGATAAAAATGAGAGTGAATAGAATTGTGGAAATCTCAAAGTAGTTGAAGCATGCTAATAAGGTGGAGAAGCAAGTCAAAGTAAGAAACAAACAATATAGCTTATCCCACATTTCAGTTAGTTCTTTGAATCTCATAGGAGTTTCTATTGGTAAATTTGAGAGTTTTAGAAAGAATACACATATTGAAGCAGAAACAACACCTATTGATGTGAATATGAAGAATCAATGCTTTCATTTCCATGGATTTGATCATATTCAAACTGAGAATCCTAAAAACAGAGTTATGACCTATCAAGATAGAAATGAGAGTGAATAGAAGTGTTGAAGTCTCAAAGTAGTTGAAGCATGCTATTAAAGGGGAGAAGAAGTCAAAGTAAGAAACAAACATTATAGTTTATCCCACAGTTCTGTTAGTTCTTAGAATCTCATAGGAGTTTCTATTGGTAAATTTGGGAGTTGTAGAAAGAAGACACATAAGGAGGCTGAAACAACACCTATTGATGTGAATATGAAGAATCAATGCTTTCATTTCCAAGAATTTGACCATTTTCCAGCTGAGAACACCAAAAAACGATGTTATGACCCTTCAACACAGAAATGAGAGTGAATAGAAGTGTGGAAATGTCAAAGTAGTGGAAGCATGCTATTAAGGTGGAGAAGCAAGTCAATGTAAGAAACAAACATTATAATTTATCCCACAGTTCTGTTAGTTCTTAGAATCTCATAGGAGTTTATATTGGTAAATTTGGGAGTTGTAGAAAGAAGACACATATGGAGGCTGAAACAACACCTATTGGTGTGAATATGAAGAATCAATGCTTTTATTTCCAAGGATTTGATCATTTTCAAGCTGAGAACACCAAAAACGAAGTTATGACGCTTCAAGATTGAAATGAAAGTGAATAGAAGTGTGGAAATGTCAAAGTAGTGGAAGCATGCTATTAAGGTGGAGAAGCAAGTCAAAGTAAGAAACAATCTTTATAGCTTATCCCACAGTTCTGTTAGCTCTTTGAATCTTATAGGAGTTTTTATTAGTGAATTTGGGAGTTTTAGAAAGAATACACATATGGAAGTAAACAACACCTAGTGATGTGAATATGAAGAATCAATGCTTTCATTTCCAAGGATTTGACCATTTTCAAGCTGAGAACACCAAATACAGAGTTATGACCCTTCAAGATAAAAATGAGAGTGAATAGAATTGTGGAAATCTCAAAGTAGTTAAAGCATGCTATTAAGGTGGAGAAGCAAGTCAAAGTATGAAACAAACAATATAGCTTATCCCAAATTTCTGTTAGTTCTTTGAATCTAATAGGAGTTTCTATTGGTAAATTTGGGAGTTTTAGAAAGAATACACATATTGAAGCAGAAACAACACCTATTGATGTGAATATGAAGAATCAATGCTTTCATTTCCATGGATTTGATCATATTCAAGCTGAGAATCCTAAAAACAGAGTTATGACCTATCAAGATAGAAATGAGAGTGAATAGAAGTGTTGAAGTCTCAAAGTAGTTGAAGCATGCTATTAAGGTGGAGAAGAAGTCAAAGTAAGAAACAAACATTATAGTTTATCCCACGGTTCTGTTAGTTCTTAGAATCTCATAGGAGTTTCTATTGGTAAATTTGGGAGTTTTAGAAAGAATACACATATTGAAGCTGAAACAACACCTATTGATGTGAATATGAAGAATCAATGCTTTCATTTCCATGGATTTGATCATATTCAAGCTGAGAATCCTAAAAACAGAGTTATGACCTATCAAGATAGAAACGAGAGTGAATAGAAGTGTTGAAGTCTCAAAGTAGTTGAAGCATGCTATTAAGGGGGAGAAGAAGTCAAAGTAAGAAACAAACATTATAGTTTTTCCCACAGTTGTGTTAGTTCTTAGAATCTCATAGGAGGTTTATATTGGTAAATTTGGGAGTTGTAGAAAGAAGACACATATGGAGGCTGAAACAACACCTATTGATGTGAATATGAAGAATCAATGCTTTCATTTCCAAGGATTTGACCATTTTCAAGCTGAGAACACCAAAAACGAAGTTATGACCCTTCAAGATTGAAATGAGAGTGAATAGAAGTGTGGAAATGTCAAAGTAGTGGAAGCATGCTATTAAGGTGGAGAAGCAAGTCAATGTAAGAAACAAACATTATAGCTTATCCCACAGTTCTGTTAGCTCTTTGAATCTTATAGAAGATTTTATTATTGAATTTGGGAGTTTTAGAAAGAATATACATATGGAAGCTGAAACAACACCTATTGATGTGAATATGAAGAATCAATGCTTTCATTTCCAAGGATTTGACCATTTTCAAGCTAAGAACACCAAAAACGGAGTTATGACCCTTCAAGATAAAAATGAGAGTGAATAGAATTGTGGAAATCTCAAAGTAGTTAAAGCATGCTATTAAGGTGGAGAAGCAAGTCAAAGTAAGAAACAAACAATATAGCTTATCTCAAATTTCTGTTAGTTCTTTGAATCTCATAGGAGTTTCTATTGGTAAATTTGGGAGTTTTAGAAAGAATACACATATTGAAGCAGAAACAACACCTATTGATGTCAATATGAAGAATCAATGCTTTCATTTCCATGGTTTTGATCATATTCAAGCTGAGAATCCTAAAAACAGAGTTATGACCTATAAAGATAGAAATGAGATTGAATAGAAGTGTTGAAGTCTCAAAGTAGTTGAAGCATGCTATTAAGGGGGAGAAGAAGTCAAAGTAAGAAACAAACATTATAGTTTATCCCACAGTTCTGTTAGTTCTTAGAATCTCATAGGAGTTTCTATTGGTAAATTTGGGAGTTGTAGAAAGAAGACACATATGGAGGCTGAAACAACACCTATTGATGTGAATATGAAGAATCAATGCTTTCATTTCCAAGGATTTGACCATTTTCAAGCTGAGAACACCAAAAATGAAGTTATGACTCTTCAAGATTGAAATGAGAGTGAATAGAAGTGTGGAAATGTCAAAGTAGTGGAAGCATGCTATTAAGGTGGAGAAGCAAGTCAATGTAAGAAACAAACATTATAGCTTATCCCACAGTTCTGTTAGCTCTTTGAATCTTATAGAAGTTTTTATTAGTGAATTTGGGAGTTTTAAAAAGAAAACACATATGGAGGCTAAAACAACCCCTATTGATGTGAATATGAAGAATCAATGTTTTCATTTCCAGGGATTTGACCATTTTCAAGCTGAGAACACCAAAAGCGAGTTATGACCCTTCAAGATAAAAATGAGAGTGAATAGAATTGTGGAAATCTCAAAGTAGTTGAAGCATGCTAATAAGGTGGAGAAGCAAGTCAA
>CM051378.1:949683-970556 GCA_028015245.1 Cardamine occulta
GTTGTTTCAAAGCCCATATGTATATTCTTTTTACAAACCCCAAATTCACTAATAAAAACTTCTATAAGATTCAAAGAGCTAACAGAACTGCGGATGGCTCATAATGTTTGTTTCTTTAAAACTTCCCCACAATAGCATGCTTCATTACTTGGACATTTCCACACTACCTATTCACTCTCATTTCAATCTTGAAGGGTCATAACTTCGTTTTTAGTGTTCCTCACTTGAAAATGGTCAAATCCTTGGAAATGAAAGCATTGATTCTTCATATTCACATCAGTGGGTGTTGTTTCAGCCTCCATATGTGTCTTCTTTCTACAACTCCAAATTTACCAATAGAACCTCCTATGAGATTCAAAGAACTAATAGAACTGTGGGATAAACTATAATGTTTGTTTCTTACTTTGACTGCTTCTCCATTAATAAGCATGCTTCAATTACTTTGAGACTTCCACACTTCTATTCACTCTCATTTTTATCTTGATAGGTCATAACCTCTGTTTTGGGATTCTCAGCTTGAATATGGTCAAATCCTGGAAATGAAAGCATTGATTCTTCATATCCACATCAATAGGTGTTGTTTCAGCTTCAATATGTATTCTTTCTAAAACTCCCAAATTCACCAATAGAAACTCCTATGAGATTCAAAGAACTAACAGAATTGGTGGATAAGCTATAATGTTTGTTTCTTACTTTGACTTCTTCTCCCCTTAATAGCATGCTTCAACTACTTTGAGATTTCCACACTTCTATTCACTCTATTCTATCTTGATAGGTCATAACTCTTTTTTAGGATTCTTAGCTTGAATAATGGTCAAATCCATGGAAATGAAAGCATTGATTCTTCATATTCACATCAATAGGTGTTGTTTCAACTTCCATATGTGTATTCTTTCTAAAACTCCCAAATTCACTAAAAAAACTCTATGAGATTCAAAGACCTGATAGAACTTTGGGCTACGCTATACTGTTTGTTTCTTCCTTTGACTTGCTTCACCTTAATAGCATGCTTCGCTACTTTGACATTTCCACACTTCTATTCACTCATTTCAATCTTCAAGGGTCATGACTGCGTTTTTGGATGTTCTAACTTGAAAATGGTCAAATCCTTTGGAAATGAAAGCATTGATTCTTCATATTCACATCAATAGGTGTTGTTTCACCTCCATATGTATCTTAATCCTGACAACTCCTAAATTTACCAATAGAAACCCTAAGAGACCAAAGACTTACAGAAATGTGGGATAAGCTATATTGTTTGTTTCTTCTTTTGACTTTCTTCTCCACCTTAACAGATGCTTTAACTACTTTGAGATTTCCACACCTCTCTATTCACTTTGTCTTGAAGGGTTGCACTCCTTTGGTGTTTCTAACTTGAAAATGGTCAAATCCTTTGGAAATGAAAGCATTGAGTCTTCATATTCACATCAATAGGCGTTGTTTCAGCTTCCATATGTGTATTCTTTCTAAAACTCCAAATTCACTAATAAAACTTATGAGATTCAAAGAGCTAAGAATTGTGATAATCATAATGTTTGTTTCTTACATTGACTTGCTTTCTCCACCTTAATAGCATGCTTCCACTCACTTTGATATTTCCACACTTCTATTCACTCTCATTTCAATCTTGGGTCATAACTCTGCTTTTTGGTGTTCTCAGCTGAAATGGGTCAAATCTGAAATGAAAGCATTGATTCTTCATATTCACATCAATAGATGTGTTTCAGCCCCATATGTGTCTTCTTTTACAACTCCCAAATTTACAATAGAACTCCTATGAGATTCAAAGAACTAACAGAACTGTGGATAAGCTATGTTTGCTTTCTTTTTGACTTCTTCCCCCTTAATAGCATGCTTCTAATTACTTTGAACTTCAACACTTCTATTCACTCTCATTTTTATCTTTGAAGGGTCATGACTCTGTTTTTTGATTCTTAGCTTGAATATGATCAAATCCTGGAAATGAAAGCATTGATTCTTCATATTCACATCAATAGGTGTTGTTTCAACTTCCATATGTGTATTCTTTCTAAAACTCCCAAATTACCAATAAAAACTTCTATAAGATTCAAAGAACTAACAGAATTTGGGATAAGCTTATAATGTTTGTTTCTTACCTTTGACTTGCTTTCTCCACCTTAATAGCATGCTTCTACTTTGAGATTTACACTTTATTCACTCTCATTTCTATCTTCAAGGGTCATAACTCTTTTTTTGGTGTTCTCATTGAAAATGGTCAAATCTTGGAAATGAAAGCATTGATTCTTCATATTCACATCAATAGGTGTTGTTTCAGCCTCATATGTGTATTCTTTTCCAAAACCCCAAATTCACTAATAAAAACTTCTATAAGATTCAAAGAACTAACAGAACTGTGGGATAAACTATAATGTTTGTTTTTTACATTGACTTGCTTCTCCACCTTAATAGCATGCTTCAACTACTTTGACATTTCACACATCTATTCATCTCATTTCAATCTTGAAGGGTCATAACTCTGTTTTTGGTGTTCTCAACTTGAAAATGGTCAAATCCTTGGAAATGAAAGCATTGATTCTTCATATTCACATCAATAAGTGTTGTTTTAATTCCATATGTGTCTTCTTTCTACAACCCCAAATTCACCAAAAGAAACTCCTATGAAATTCAAAGAACTAACAGAACTGTGGGATAAGCTATAATGTTTGTTTCTTACTTTGACTTGCTTCTCCACCTTAATAAGCATGCTTCAACTACTTTGAGATTTCCACACTTCTATTCACTCTCATTTCTATCTTGAAGGGTCATAACTTGCTTTTTGGTGTTCTCAGCTTGAAAATGGGTCAAATCCTTGAAATGAAAAGCATTGATTCTTCATATTCACATCAATAGGTGTTGTTCAGCCTCATATGTGTATTCTTTTCTACAACTCCCCAAATTCTACCAATAAAACTCCTATGAGATTCAAAGAACTAACCAACTGTGGGATAAACTATAATGTTTGTTTTTTACTTTGACTTCCTCTCCCCTTAATAGCATAGCTTCAACTACTTTGAGACTTCAACACTTCTATTCACTCTCATTTCTATCGTGATAGGTCAGAACTCTGTTTTGTAAGATTCTTAGCTTGAAAATGATCAAATCCATGGAAATGAAAGCATTGATTCTTCATATTGACATCAATAGGTGTTGTTTCAGCTTCCATATGCTGTTCTTCTAAAACTCCCAAATTCACCCAATAGAAACTCCTATGAGATTCTAAGAACTAACAGAACTGGGATAAACTATAATGTTTGTTTCTTACTTTGACTTGTTCTCCACCTTAATAGGATGCTTCAACTACTTTGACACTTCTACACTTCTATTCACTCTCATTTTTATCTTGATAGGTCATAACTCTGTTTTTGGATTCTTAGCTTGAAAATGGTCAAATCCTGAAAATGAAAGCATTGATTCTTCATATTCACATCAATAGGTGTTGTTTCACTCCCATATGTGTCTTCTTCTAAAACTCCCAAATTCACTAATAAAAACTTCTATAAGATTCAAAGAGCTAACAGAACTGTGGGAAGCTTATAATGTTTGTTTCTTACTTTGACTTGCTTTCCACCTTAATAGCATGCTTCCACTACTTTGACATTTCCACATTTCTATTCACTCTCATTTCATCTTGAAGGGTCATAACTCCGCTTTTTTGATGTTCTCAACTTGAAATGGTCAAATCCTTGGAAATGAAAGCATTGATTCTTCATATTCACATCAATAGGTGTTGTTTCAGCCTCCATATGTCTTCTTTCTACAACTCCCAAATTTACCAAAAGAAACTCCTATGAGATTCAAAGAACCAACAGAACTGTGGATAAACTATAATGTTTGTTTCTTACTTTGACTTCTTCTCCCTTAATAGCATGCTTAACTACTTTGAGACTTCAACACTTCTATTCACTCTCATTTTATCTTGAAGGGTCATAACTTGTTTTTGGTGTTCTCAGCTTGAAAATGGTCAAATCCTTGGAAATGAAAGCATTGATTCTTCATATTCACATCAATAGGGTGTTGTTTCAGCCCATATGTATATTCTTTCAAACTCCCAAATTCACTAATAAAAACTCCTATAAGATTCAAAGAACTAAGAACTGTGGGATAGCTATAATGTTTGTTTCCTTACATTGACTTGCTTCTCCACCTTAATAGTATGCTTCAACTACTTGACATTTCCACACTTCTATTCACTCCATTTCTATCTTAGGGTCATAACTCGCTTTTGGTGTTCTCAATTGAAAATGGTCAAATCCTTGGAAATGAAAGCATTGATTCTTCATATTCACATCAATAGGTGTTGTTTCAGCCTCCATATGTGTCTTCTTTCTATAACTCCCAAATTCACTAATAGAAACTCCTATGAGATTCTAAGAACTAGAATCAGGATAAACTATAATGTTTGCTTTTACTTTGACTTCTTCTCCCTTAATAGCATGCTTCAACTACTTTGAGACTTCAACACTTCTATTCACTCTCATTTTTAATCTTGATAGGTCATAACTCTGTTTTTAGGGATTCTTAGCTTGAATATGATCAAATCCATGGAAATGAAAGCATTGATTCTTCATATTCACATCAATAGGTGTTGTTTCAGCTCCAATATGTATTCTTTCTAAAACTCCCCAAATTTACCAATAGAAAACTCCTATGAGATTCAAAGAACTAACAGAAATTTTGGGATAAACTATATTGTTTGTTTCTTACTTTGACTTGCTTCCTCCACCTTAATAGCATGCTTTAACTACTTTGAGATTTCAACACTTCTATTCACTCTCATTTCTATCTTGAAAGGTCATAACTCCGTTTTTTGGTGTTCTCAGCTTGAAAATGGTCAACCCTTGGAAATGAAAGCATTGATTCTTCATATTCACATCAATAGGTGTTGTTTCAGCTTCCATATGTGTATTCTTTCTAAAACTCCCAAATTCACTAATAAAAACTCCTATGAGATTCAAATAACTAACAGAACTGTGGGATAAGCTTATATGTTTGTTTTTACTTTGACTTGCTTCTCCACCTTAATAGCATGCTTCAACTACTTTGAGATTTCCACACTTCTATTCACTCTCATTTCTATCTTGAAGGGGCATAACTTCGTTTTGGTGTTCTCAGCTTGAAAATGGTCAAATCTTTGGAAATGAAAGCATTGGATTCTTCATATTCACATCAATAGGTGTTGTTTCAGCCTCCATATGTGTCTTCTTTCTACAACTCCAAATTCACCAATAAAACCCCTATGAAATTCTAAGAACTAACAGAACTGTGGATAAGTTTATAATGTTTGTTTTTACTTTGACTTGCTTCTCCACCTTAATAGCATGCTTCCACTACTTTTTGACATTTCAACATTCTATTCACTCTCATTTCTATCTTGAAGGGTCATAACTTCGTTTTGGTGTTCTCAACTTGAAAATGGTCAAATTCTTGGAAATGAAAGCATTGATTCTTCATATTCGCATCAATAGGTGTTGTTTCAGCCTCCATATGTGTCTTCATTCTACAACTCCCAAATTCATTAAGAGCAGCTCCTATGAGATTCAAAGAACTAACATAACTGTGGGATAAACTATAATGTTTTGTTTCTTACTTTGACTTGCTTCTCCCCTTAATAGCATGCTTTAACTACTTTGACATTACAACACTCCTATTCACTCTCATTTGTATCTTGAAGAGTCATAACTCTGTTTTTGGGATTCTTAGCTTGAATATGATCAAATCCATGGAAATGAAAGCATTGATTCTTCATATTCACATCAATAGGTATTGTTTCAGCTTCAATATGTGTATTCTTTCTAAAACTCCCAAATTTACCAATAAAACTCCTATGAGATTCAAAGAACTAACAGAATCTTGGGGATAAGCTATATTGTTTGTTTCTTACTTTGACTTGCTTCCACCTTAATAGCATGCTTTAACTACTTTTGAGACATTTCAACACTTCTATTCACTCTCATTTTTATCTTGAAGGGTCATAACTCCGTTTTTGGTGTTCTTAGTTGAAAATGGTCAAACCTTCGGAAATGAAAGCATTGATTCTTCATATTCACATCAATAGGTGTTGTTTCAGCTTCCATAGTGTATTCTTCTAAAAACTCCCAAATTCACTAATAAAAACCTTATGAGATTCAAAGAACTAACAGAACTGTGGGATAAGCTATAATGTTTGTTTCTACTTTGACTTCTTTCCCACCTTAAAAACATGCTTCCACTACTTTGACATTTCCACACTTCTATTCACTCCATTTCAATCTTGAAGGTCATAACTTCCGCTTTTGGGGTTCTCAGCTTGAAAATGGTCGACTCCTTGGAAATGAAAGCATTGATTCTTCATATTCACATCAATAGGTGTTGTTTCAGCCTCCATATGTGTCTTTTTCTACAACTCCCAAATTTACCATATAGAAACTCCTATGAGATTCAAAGAACCAACCAAACTGTGGGATAAAGCTATAATGTTTGTTTCCATTTTGACCTTCTTTCTCCACCTTAATAGCATGCTTCAACTACTTTGAGACTTCCAACACTTCTATTCACTCTCATTTCTATCTTGAGAGGGTCATAACTCTGTTTTTGGGATTCTCAAGTTGAATATGGTCAAATCCATGGAAATGAAAGCATTGATTCTTCATATTCACATCAATAAGTGTTGTTTCAGCTTCAATATGTGTATTCTTTTCTAAAAATCCCAAATTCACTAATAAAACTCCTATAGATTCAAAAAACTAACAGAAATGTGGAAAAGTTTATATTGTTTGTTTCTTACTTTGTTCCTCCACCTTAATAGCATGCTTTAACCACTTTGAGATTTCCACAATTCTATTCACTCTCATTTTCATCCTTGAAGGGTCATAACTTTTTGGTGTTCTCAACTTGAAAATGGTCAAATCCTTGGAAATGAAAGCATTGATTCTTCATATTCACATCAATAGGTGTTGTTTCAGCTTCCATATGTATGTCTTTTCTAAAACTCCCAAATTCACTAATAAAAACTCCTATAAGATTCAAAGAACTAACAGAACTGTGGGATAAGCTATAATGTTTGTTTTTACATTGACTTGCTTCTCCACCTTAATAGCATGCTTCCACTACTTGACATTTCCACACTTCTATTCACTCTCATTTCAATCTTGAAGGGTCATAACTTCGCTTTTTGGTGTTCTCAGCTTGAAAATGGTCAAATCCTTGGAAATGAAAGCATTGATTCTTCATATTCACATCAATAGGTGTTGTTTCAGCCTCCATATGTGTCTTCTTTCTACAACTCCCAAATTTACCAATAGAAACTCCTATGAGATTCTAAGAACTAACACAACTGTGGGATAAACTATAATGTTTGTTTCTTACTTTGACTTCTTCTCCCCCTTAATAGCATGCTTCAACTACTTTGAGACTTCAACACTTCTATTCACTCTCATTTCTATCTTGATAGGTCATAACTCTGTTTTTAGGATTCTTAGGTTGAATATGATCAAATCCATGGAAATGAAAGCATTGATTCTTTATATTGACATCAATAGGTGTTGTTTCTGCTTCAATATGTGTATTCTTTCTAAAACTCCCAAATTTACCAATAGAAACTCCTATGAGATTCAAAGAACTAACAGATATTTGGGATAAGCTATTTTGTTTGTTTCTTACTTTGACTTGCTTCTCCACCTTAATAGCATGCTTTAACTACTTTGAGATTTCCACAATTCTATTCACTCTCATTTTTATCTTGAAGGGTCATAACTCCGTTTTTGGTGTTCTCAGCTTGAAAATGGTCAAATCCTTTGAAATGAAAGCATTGATTCTTCATATTCACATCAATAGGTGTTGTTTCAGCTTCCATATGTGTATTCTTTCTAAAACTCCCAAATTCACTAATAAAAACTTCTATAAGATTCAAAGAGCTAATAGAATGGATAAGCTATAATGTTTGTTTCTTTACATTGACTTGCTTCTCCCCCTTAATAGCATGCTGCAACTACTTTAAGACTTCAACACTTCTATTCACTATCATTTCAATCTTGAAGGGTCATAACTCTGTTCTTGGAATTCTCAGCTTGAAAATGGTCAAATCCTTGGATATGAAAGCTATGATTCTTCATATTCACATCAACAGGTGTTGTTTCAGCCTCCATATGTGTCTTCTTGCTACAATTTCCAAATTCACCATTGGAATCGCCTATGAGATTCAAAGAACTAACACAACCGTGGGATAAACTATAATGTTTGTTTCTTTACTGTGACTTCTTCTCCCCTTAATAAGCATGCTTCAACTACTTTGAGACTTCAACACTTCTATTCACTCTCATTTCTATCTTGATAGGTCATAACTCGTTTTTGGGATTCTCAACTTGAATATGATCAAATCCATGGAAATGAAAGCATTGATTCTTCATATTGACATCAATAGGTGATGTTTCAGCCTTAATATGTATATTCTTTTAAAACTCCCAAATTTCACCAATAGAAACTCCTATGAGATTCAAATAACTAACAGATATTTGGGGATAAGCTATATTGTTTGTTTCTTACTTTGACTTCCTTCCCCACTTATTAATAGATGCTTCAACTACTTTGAGATTTCCACAATTCTATTCACTCTCATTTTTATCTTGAAGGGTCATAACTCCGTTTTTGGTGTTCTCAACTTGAAAATGGTCAAATCCTTTGGAAATGAAAGCATTGATTCTTCATATTCACATCAATAGGTGTTGTTTCAGCTTCCATATGTGTATTCTTTCTAAAACTCCCAAATTCACTAATAAAAAACTTCTATAAGATTCAAAGAGCTAACAGAACTGTGGGATAAGCTATAATGTTTGTTTTTTACATTGACTTGCTTCTCCACCTTAATAGCATGCTTCCACTACTTTGACATTTCCACACTTCTATTCACTCTCATTTCAATCTTGAAGGGTCATAACTTCGTTTTTGGTGTTCTCAGCTTGAAAATGGTCAAATCCTTGGAAATGAAAGCATTGATTCTTCATATTCACATCAATAGGTGTTGTTTCAGCTTCAATATGTGTATTCTTTCTAAAACTCCCAAATTTACCAATAGAATCTCCTATGAGATTCAAAGAACTAACAGAAATGTGGGATAAGCTATATTGTTTGTTTCTTACTTTGACTTGCTTCTCCACCTTAATAGCATGCTTTAACTACTTTGAGATTTCCACAATTCTATTCACTCTCATTTATATCGTCAAGGGTCATAACTCCATTTTGGTGTTCTCAGCTTGAAAATGGTCAAACCTTTGAAATGAAAGCATTGATTCTTCATATTCACATCAATAGGTGTTGTTTCAGCTTCCATATGTATATTCTTTCTAAAACTCCCAAATTCACTAATAAAAACTTCTATAAAATTCAAAGAGCTAACAGAACTGTGGGATAAGCTATAATGTTTGTTTTTTACATTGACTTGCTTCTCCACCTTAATAGCATGCTTCCACTACTTTGACATTTCCACACTTCTATTCACTCTCATTTCAATCTTGAAGGGTCATAACTTCGTTTTTGGTGTTCTCAGCTTGAAAATGGTCAAATCCTTGGAAATGAAAGCATTGATTCTTCATATTCACATCAATAGGTGTTGTTTCAGCCTCCATATGTGTCTTCTTTCTACAACTCCCAAATTTACCAATAGAAACTCCTATGAGATTCTAAGAACTAACACAACTGTGGGATAAACTATAATGTTTGTTTCTTTACTTTGACTTCTTCTCCCCCTTAATAGCATGCTTCAACTACTTTGAGACTTCAACACTTCTATTCAGTCTCATTTCTATCTTGATAGGTCATAACTCTGCTTTTTAGGATTCTTAGGTTGAATATGGTCAAATCCATGGAAATGAACGCATTGATCCTTCATATTCACATCAATAGGTGTTGTTTCAGCTTCAATATGTGTATTCTTTCTAAAACTCCCAAATTTACCAATAGAAACTCCTATGAGATTCAAAGAACTAACAGATATTTGGGATAAGCTATATTGTTTGTTTCTTACTTTGACTTGCTTCTCCACCTTAATAGCATGCTTTAACTACTTTGAGATTTCCACAATTCTATTCACTCTCATTTTTATCTTGAAGGGTCATAACTCCGTTTTTGGTGTTCTCAGCTTGAAAATGGTCAAATCCTTTGAAATGAAAGCATTGATTCTTCATATTCACATCAATAGGTGTTGTTTCAGCTTCCATATGTGTATTCTTTCTAAAACTCCCAAATTCACTAATAAAAACTTCTATAAGATTCAAAGAGCTAACAGAACTGTGGGATAAGCTATAATGTTTGTTTCTTACATTGACTTGCTTCTCCACCTTAATACCATGCTTCCACTACTTTGACATTTCCACACTTCTATTCACTCTCATTTCAATCTTGAAGGGTCATAACTTCGTTTTTGGTGTTCTCAGCTTGAAAATGGTCAAATCCTTGGAAATGAAAGCATTGATTCTTCATATTCACATCAATAGGTGTTGTTTCTTCTTCAATATGTGTATTCTTTCTAAAACTCCCAAATTTACCAATAGAAACTCCTATGAGATTCAAAGAACTAACAGACTCGTGGGATAAACTATAATGTTTGTTTCTTACTTTGACTTGCTTCTCCACCTGAATAGCATGCTTTAACTACTTTGAGATTTCAATCTTGAAGGGTCATAACTTCGTTTTTGGTGTTCTCAGCTTGAAAATGGTCAAATCCTTGGAAATGAAAGCATTGATTCTTCATATTCACATCAATAGGTGTTGTTTCAGCCTCCATATGATTCTTATTTCTAAAACTCCCAAATTCACTAATAAAAACTTCTATAAGATTCAAAGAGCTAACAGAACTCAGGATAAGCTATAATGTTTGTTTTACTTTGACTTGCTTCTCCACCTTAATAGCATGCTTCCACTACTTTGACATTTCCACACTTCTATTCACTCTCATTTCTATCTTGAAGGGTCATAACTCCGTTTTTGGTGTTCTCAGCTTGAATATGATCAAATACATGGAAATGAAAGCATTGATTCTTCATATTCTTATCAGTGGATGTTGTTTCATCCTCCATATGTGTCTTCTTTCTACAAGTCCCAAATTTACCAATAGAAACTCCTATGAGATTCTAAGAACTAACACAACTGTGGGATAAACTATAATGTTTGTTTCTTACTTTGACTTCTTTCCCCCCTTAATAGCATGCTTCAACTACTTTGAGACTTCAACACTTCTATTCACTCTCATTTCTATCTTGATAGGTCATAACTCTGTTTTAGGAGTTCTTAGTTGAATATGATCAAATCCATGGAAATGAAAGCATTGATTCTTCATATTGACATCAATAGGTGTTGTTTCTGCTTCAATATGTGTATTCTTTCTAAAACTCCCAAATTTGCGAATAGAAACTCCTATGAGATTCAAAGAACTAACAGAACTGTGGGATAAGCTATAATGTTTGTTTCTTACATTGACTTGCTTCTCCACCTTAATAGCATGCTTCCACTACTTTGACATTTCCACATTTCTATTCACTCTCATTTCAATCTTGAAGGGTCATAACTTCGTTTTTGGTGTTCTCAGCTTGAAAATGGTCAAATCCTTGGAAATGAAAGCATTGATTCTTCATATTCACATCAATAGGTGTTGTTTCAGCCTCCATATGTGTCTTCTTTCTACAACTCCCAAATTTACCAATAGAAACTCCCATGAGATTCTAAGATCTCTCACAACTGGGGGATATACTATGATGTTTGTCTCTTACTGTGACTTCTTCCCCCCCTTTCTTGCATGCTTCAACTACTGGGAGACTTCAACACTTCTATTCTCTCTCATTTCTATCTTGATAGGGTCATAACTTTGTTTTTGGATTCTCAGGTTGAATATGATCAAATCCATGGAAATGAAAGCATTGATTCTTCATATTGACATCAATAGGTGTTGTTTTCGCTTCCATATGTGTATTCTTTCTAAAACTCCCAAATTTCAATAATAAACTCCTATGAGATTCAAAGAACTAACAGAAATGTGGGATAAGTTTTATATTGTTTGTTTCTTACTTTGGCTTGCTTCTCCACCTTAATAGCATGCTTTAACTACTTTGGAGATTTCCACAATTCTATTCACTCTCTTTTATATCTTGAAGGGTCATAACCCTTTTTTTTGGTGTTCTCAGCTTGAAAATGGTCAAATCCTTGGAAATGAAAGCATTGATTCTTCATATTCACATCAATAGGTGTTGTTTCAGCTTCCATATGTATATTCTTTCTAAAACTCCCAAATTCACTAATAAAAACTTCTATAAATTTCAAAGAGCTAACAGAACTGGGGATAAGCTATAATGTTTGTTTTTACATTGACTTCGCTTCTCCACCTTAATAGCATGCTTCCACTACTTTGACATTTCCCCCTTTCTATTCTCTCTCATTTCTATCTTGAAGAGTCATAACTCCGTTTTTGGGATTCTCAGCTTGAAAATGGTCAAATCCTTGGAAATGAAAGCATTGATTCTTCATATTCACATCAATAGGTGTTGTTTCAGCTTCAATATGTGTATTCTTTCTAAAACTCCCAAATTTACCAATAGAAACTCCTATGAGATTCAAAGAACTAACAGAACCGTGGGATAAACTATAATGTTTGTTTCTTACTTTGACTTCTTCTCCCCCTTAATAGCATGCTTTAACTACTTTGAGATTTCCACAATTCTATTCACTCTCATTTTTATCTTGAAGGGTCATAACTCTGTTTTAGTGTTCTTAGCTTGAAAATGGTCAAATCCTTGGAAATGAAAGTATTGATTCTTTATATTCACATCAATAGGTGTTGTTTGAGCTTCCATATGTGTATTCTTTCTAAAACTCCCAAATTCACTAATAAAAACTTCTATGAGATTCTAAGAACTAATAGAACTGTGGGATAAGCTATAATGTTTGTTTCTTACATTGACTTGCTTCTCCACCTTAATAGCATGCTTCAACTACTTTGACATTTCCACACTTCTATTCACTCTCATTTCAATCTTGAAGGGTCATAACTTCGCTTTTGGTGTTCTCAGCTTAAAAATGGTCAAATCTTTGAAATGAAAGCATTGATTCTTCATATTCACATCAATAGGTGTTGTTTCAGCCTCCATATGTGTCTTCTTTCTACAACTCCCAAATTACCAATAAAAACTCCTATGAGATTCTAAGAACTAACAGAACTGTGGGATAAACTATAATGTTTGTTTCTTACTTTGACTTCTTCTGCCCCTTAATAGCATGCTTCAACTACTTTGAGACTTCCACACTTCTATTCACTCTCATTTTTATCTTGATCGGTCATAACTCTGTTTTTAGGATTCTTAGCTTGCATATGATCAAATCCTTGGAAATGAAAGCATTGATTCTTCATATTGACATCAATAGGTGTTGTTTCTGCTTCAATATGTGTATTCTTTCTAAAACTCCCAAATTTACCAATAGAAACTCCTATGAGATTCAAAGAACTAACAGAAATGTGGGATAAGCTATATTGTTTGTTTCTTACTTTGACTTGCTTCTCCACCTTGGTAGCATGCTTCAACTACTTTGAGACTTCAACACTTCTATTCACTCTCATTTCTATCATGAAGGGTCATAACTCCGTTTTTGGTGTTCTCAGCTTGAAAATGGTCAAATCCTTTGAAATGAAAGCATTGATTCTTCATATTCACATCAATAGGTGTTGTTTCAGCTTCCATATGTGTATTCTTTCTAAAACTCCCAAATTCACTAATAAAAACTTCTATAAGATTCAAAGAGCTAACAGAACTGTGGGATAAGCTATAATGTTTGTTTCTTACATTGACTTGCTTCTCCACCTTAATACCATGCTTCCATTACTTTGACATTTCCTCACTTCTATTCACTCTCATTTCAATCTTGAAGGGTTATAACTTCGTTTTTGGTGTTCTCAGCTTGAAAATGGTCAAATCCTTGGAAATGAAAGCATTGATTCTTCATATTCACATCAATAGGTGTTGTTTCAGCCTCCATATGTGTCTTCTTTCTACAACTCCCAAATTTACCAATAGAAACTCCTATGAGATTCTAAGAACTAACAGAACTGTGGGATAAACTATAATGTTTGTTTCTTACTTTGACTTCTTCTCCCCCTTAATAGCATGCTTCAACTACTTTGAGACTTCAACACTTCTATTCACTTTCATTTTTATCTTGATAGGTCATAACTCTGTTTTTAGGATTCTTAGGTTGAATATGATCAAATCCATGGAAATAAAAGCATTGATTCTTCATATTGACATCAATAGGTGTTGTTTCTGCTTCAATATGTGTATTCTTTCTAAAACTCCCAAATTTACGAATAGAAACTCCTATGAGATTCAAAGAACTAACAGAAATGTGGGATAAGCTATATTGTTTGTTTCTTACTTTGGCTTGCTTCTCCACCTTAATAGCATGCTTTAACTACTTTGAGATTTCCACAATTCTATTCACTCTCATTTTTATCTTGAAGGGTCATAACTCCGTTTTTGGTGTTCTCAGCTTGAAAATGGTCAAATCCTTGGAAATGAAAGCATTGATTCTTCATATTCACATCAATAGGTGTTGTTTCAGCTTCCATATGTATATTCTTTCTAAAACTCCCAAATTCACTAATAAAAACTTCTATAAGATTCAAAGAACTAATGAATGTGGGATAAGCTATAATGTTTGTTTCTTACATTGACTTGCTTCTCCACCTTAATACCATGCTTCCACTACTTTGACATTTCCACACTTCTATTCACTCTCATTTCAATCTTGAAGGGTCATAACTTCATTTTTGGTATTCTCAGCTTGAAAATGGTCAAATCCTTGAAAATGAAAGCATTGATTCTTCATATTCACATCAATAGGTGTTGTTTCAGCCTCCATATGTGTCTTCTTTCTACAACTCCCAAATTTACCAATAGAAACTCCTATGAGATTCAAAGAACTAACAGAAATGTGGGATAAGCTATATTGTTTGTTTCTTACTTTGGCTTGCTTCTCCACCTTAATAGCATGCTTTAACTACTTTGAGATTTCCACAATTCTATTCACTCTCATTTTTATCTTGAAGGGTCATAACTCCGTTTTTGGTGTTCTCAGCTTGAAAATGGTCAAATCCTTGGAAATGAAAGCATTGATTCTTCATATTCACATCAATAGGTGTTGTTTCAGCTTCCATATGTATATTCTTTCTAAAACTCCCAAATTCACTAATAAAAACTTCTATAAGATTCAAAGAGCTAACAGAACTGTGGGATAAGCTATAATGTTTGTTTCTTACATTGACTTGCTTCTCCACCTTAATAGCATGCTTCCACTACTTTGACATTTCCACATTTCTATTCACTCTCATTTCAATCTTGAAGGGTCATAACTTCGTTTTTGGTGTTCTCAGCTTGAAAATGGTCAAATCCTTGGAAATGAAAGCATTGATTCTTCATATTCACATCAATAGGTGTTGTTTCAGCCTCCATATGTGTCTTCTTTCTACAACTCCCAAATTTACCAATAGAAACTCCTATGAGATTCTAAGAACTAATAGAACTGTGGGATAAACTATAATGTTTGTTTCTTACTTTGACTTCTTCTCCCCCTTAATAGCATGCTTCAACTACTTTGAGACTTCAACACTTCTATTCACTCTCATTTCTATCTTGATAGGTCATAACTCTGTTTTTGGTGTTCTCAGCTTGAAAATGGTCAAATCCTTGGAAATGAAAGCATTGATTCTTCATATTCACATCAATAGGTGTTGTTTCAGCTTCCATATGTATATCCTTTCTGCAACTCCCAAATTTACCAATAGAAACTCCTATGAGATTCAAAGAACTAACAGAAATGTGGGATAAGCTTATATTGTTTGTTTCTTACTTTGACTTGCTTCTCCACCTTAATAGCATGCTTTAACTACTTTGAGATTTCCACAATTCTATTCACTCTCATTTTTATCTTGAAGGGTCATAACTCCGTTTTTGGTGTTCTCAACTTAAAAATGGTCAAATCCATTGAAGTGAAAGCATTGATTCTTCATATTCACATCAATAGGTGTTGTTTCAGCCTCCATTTGTGTATTCTTTCTAAAACTCCCAAATTCACTAATAAAAACTCCTATGAGATTCTAATAACTAACAGAACTGTGGGATAAGCTATATTACTTTTTTCTTACTTTGACTTGCTTCTCCACCTTAATAGCATGCTTCCACTACTTTGACATTTCCACACTTCTATTCACTCTCATTTCAATCTTGAAGGGTCATAACTACGTTTTTGGTGTTCTCACTTGAATATGGTCAAATCCTTGGAAATGAAAGCATTGATTCTTCATATTCACATCAATAGGTGTTGTTTCAGCTTTTATATGTGTCTTCTTTCTAAAACTCCCAAATTCACCAATAGAAACTCCTATGAGATTCTAAGAACTAACAGAACTGTGGGATAAACTATAATGTTTGTTTCTTACTTTGACTTCTTCTCCACATTAATAGCATGCTTCATCTACTTTGAGACTTCAACACTTCTATTCACTCTCATTTCTATCTTGATGAGTCATAACTCTGTTTTTGGGATTCTCAGCTTTAATATGGTCAAATCCTTGGAAAAGAAAGCATTGATTCTTCATATTCACATCAATAGGTGTTGTTTCAGCTTTTATATGTGTCTTCTTTCTAAAACTCCCAAATTCACCAATAGAAACTCCTATGAGATTCAAAGAACTAACAGAACTGTGGGATAAGCTATAATGTTTGTTTCTTACTTTGACTTCTTCTCCACCTTAATAGCATGCTTCTTTAACTACTTTGAGATTTCCACAATTCTATTCACTCTCTTTTTTATCTTGAAGGGTCATAACTCGTTTTTTGGTGTTCTCAGCTTGAAAATGGTCAAATCCTTGGAAATGAAAGCATTGATTCTTCATATTCACATCAATAGGTGTTGTTTCAGCTTCCATATGTGTATTCTTTCTAAAACTCCCAAATTCACTAATAAAAACTTCTATAAGATTCAAAGAGCTAACAGAACTGTGGGATTAGCTATAATGTTTGTTTCTTACATTGACTTGCTTCTCCACCTTAATAGCATGCTTCCACTACTTTGACATTTCCACACTTCTATTCACTATCATTTCTATCTTGAAGGGTCGTAACTCCAGTTTTGGTGTTCTCAGCTTGAAAATGGTCAAATCCTTGGAAATGAAAGCATTGATTCTTCATATTCACATCAATAGGTGTTGTTTCAGCCTCCATATGTGTCTTCTTTCTACAACTCCCAAATTTACCAATAGAAACTCCTATGAGATTCTAAGAACTAACAGAACTGTGGGATAAACTATAATGTTTGTTTCTTACTTTGACTTCTTCTCACCCTTAATAGCATGCTTCAACTACTTTGAGACTACAACACTTCTATTCACTCTCATTTCTATCTTGAAGGGTAATAACTCCATTGTGGGGATTCTCACCTGGAAAATGGTCAAATTCATGGAAATGAAAGCATTGATTCTTCATATTCACATCAATAGGTGTTGTTTAAGCCTCCATATGTGTATTCTTTCTAAAACTCCCAAATTTACGAATAGAAACTCCTATGAGATTCAAAGAACTAACAGAAATGTGGGATAAGCTATATTGTTTGTTTCTTACTTTGGCTTGCTTCTCCACCTTAATAGCATGCTTTAACTACTTTGAGATTTCCACAATTCTATTCACTCTCATTTTTATCTTGAATGGTCATAACCTCTTTTTTGGTGTTCTCAGCTTGAAAATGGTCAAATCCTTGGAAATGAAAGCATTGATTCTTCATATTCACATCAATAGGTGTTGTTTCAGCTTCCATATGTATATTCTTTCTAAAACTCCCAAATTCACTAATAAAAACTTCTATAAGATTCAAAGAGCTAACAGAACTGTGGGATAAGCTATAATGTTTGTTTCTTACATTGACTTGCTTCTCCACCTTAATAGCATGCTTCCACTACTTTGACATTTCCACACTTCTATTCACTCTCATTTCAATCTTGAAGGGTCATAACTTCGTTTTTGGTGTTCTCAGCTTGAAAATGGTCAAATCCTTGGAAATGAAAGCATTGATTCTTCATATTCACATCAATAGGTGTTGTTTCAGCCTCCATATGTGTCTTCTTTCTACAACTCCCAAATTTACCAATAGAAACTCCTATGAGATTCTAAGAACTAACAGAACTGTGGGATAAACTATAATACTTGTTTCTTACTTTGACTTCTTCTCCCTTAATAGCATGCTTCAACTGCTTGGAGACTTCAACACTTCTATTCACTATCATTTCTATCTTGATAGGTCATAACTTTGTTTTAGGATTCTCAGCTTGAATATGATCAAATCCATGGAAATGAAAGCATTGATTCTTCATATTGACATCAATAGGTGTTGTTTCTGCTTCAATATGTGTATTCTTTCTAAAACTCCCAAATTTACCAATAGAAACTCCTATGAGATTCAAAGAACTAACAGAAATTTGGGATAAGCTATATTGTTTGTTTCTTACTTTGACTTTCTTCTCCACCTTAATTGCATGCTTTTAACTACTTTGAGATTTCCACAATTCTATTCACTCCCAGTTTTACCTTGAAGGGTCATACCTCCATTTTTGGTCGTCTCAGCGTGAAAATGGTCAAATCCTTGGAAATGAAAGCATTGATTCTTCATATTCACATCAATAGGTGTTGTTTCAGCTTCCATATGTGTATTCTTTCTAAAACTCCCAAATTCACTAATAAAAACTTCTATAAGATTCAAAGAGCTAACAGAACTGTGGGATAAGCTATAATGTTTGTTTCTTACATTGACTTGCTTCTCCACCTTAATAGCATGCTTCCACTACTTTGACATTTCCACATTTCTATTCACTCTCATTTCAATCTTGAAGGGTCATAACTTCGTTTTTGGTGTTCTCAGCTTGAAAATGGTCAAATCCTTGGAAATGAAAGCATTGATTCTTCATATTCACATCAATAGGTGTTGTTTCAGCCTCCATATGTGTCTTCTTTCTACAACTCCCAAATTTACCAATAGAAACTCCTATGAGATTCTAAGAACTAACAGAACTGTGGGATAAACTATAATGTTTGTTTCTTACTTTGACTTCTTCTCCCCCTTAATAGCATGCTTCAACTACTTTGAGACTTCAACACTTCTATTCACTCTCATTTTTATCTTGATAGGTCATAACTCTGTTTTTGGAATTCTAAGCTTGAAAATGGTTAAATCCATGGAAATGAAAGCATTGATTCTTCATATTGACATCAATAGGTGTTGTTTCTGCTTCAATATGTGTATTCTTTCTAAAACTCCCAAATTTACCAATAGAAACTCCTATGA
Organism: Cardamine occulta; assembly: GCA_028015245.1. NCBI lineage: Eukaryota > Viridiplantae > Streptophyta > Magnoliopsida > Brassicales > Brassicaceae > Cardamine > Cardamine occulta. The sequence goes on from CM051378.1 coordinate 969,049, forward strand.
GATTCAAAGAACTAACAGAAATTTTGGGATAAGCTATATTGTTTGTTTCTTACTTTGACTTGCTTCTCCACCTTAATAGCATGCTTTAACTACTTTGAGATTTCGACAATTCTATTCACTCTCATTTTTATCTTGAAGGGTCATAACTCCGTTTTTGGTGTTCTCAGCTTGAAAATGGTCAAATCCTAGGAAATGAAAGCATTGATTCTTCATATTCACATCAATAGGTGTTGTTTCAGCTTCCATATGTGTATTCTTTCTAAAACTCCCAAATTCACTAATAAAAACTTCTATAAGATTCAAAGAGCTAACAGAACTGTGGGATAAGCTATAATGTTTGTTTCTTACATTGACTTGCTTCTCCACCTTAATAGCATGCTTCCACTACTTTGACATTTCCACACTTCTATTCACTCTCATTTCTATCTTGAAGGGTCATAACTCTGTTTTTGGGATTCTTAGCTGGAAAATGGTCAAATTCTTGGAAATGAAAGCATTGATTCTTCATATTCACATCAATAGGTGTTGTTTCAGCCTCCATATGTGTCTTCATTCTACAACTCCCAAATTCACTAATAGAAGCTCCTATGAGATTCAAAGAACTAACAGAACTGTGGGATAAGCTATAATGCTTGTTTCTTACTGTGACTTCTTCTCCCCCTTAATAGCATGCTTCAACTACTTTGAGACTTCAACACTTCTATTCACTCTCATTTCTATTTTGATATGTCATAACTCTGTTTTTGGGATTCTCAAGTTGAATATGATCAAATCCATGGAAATGAAAGCATTGATTCTTCATATTGACATCAATAGGTGTTGTTTCTGCTTCAATATGTGTATTCTTTCTAAAACTCCCAAATTTACGAATAGAAACTCCTATGAGATTCAAAGAACTAACAGAAATGTGGGATAAGCTATATTGTTTGTTTCTTACTTTGGCTTGCTTCTCCACCTTAATAGCATGCTTTAACTACTTTGAGATTTCCACAATTCTATTCACTCTCATTTGTATCTTGAAAAGTCATAAATCCGTTTTGGTGTTCTCAGCTTGAAAATGGTCAAATCCTTGGAAATGAAAGCATTGATTCTTCATATTCACATCAATAGGTGTTGTTTCAGCTTCCATATGTATATTCTTTCTAAAACTCCCAAATTCACTAATAAAAACTTCTATAAGATTCAAAGAGCTAACAGAACTGTGGGATAAGCTATAATGTTTGTTTCTTACATTGACTTGCTTCTCCACCTTAATAGCATGCTTCCACTACTTTGACATTTCCACACTTCTATTCACTCTCATTTCAATCTTGAAGGGTCATAACTTCGTTTTTGGTGTTCTCAGCTTGAAAATGGTCAAATCCTTGGAAATGAAAGCATTGATTCTTCATATTCACATCAATAGGTGTTGTTTCAGCCTCCATATGTGTCTTCTTTCTACAACTCCCAAATTTACCAATAGAAACTCCTATGAGATTCTAAGAACTAACAGAACTGTGGGATAAACT
>CM051378.1:975719-1003514 GCA_028015245.1 Cardamine occulta
AGTAAGAAACAAACAATATAGCTTATCCCACATTTCTGTTAGTTCTTTGAATCTCATAGGGGTTTCTATTGGTAAATTTGGGAGTTTTAGAAAGAATACACATATTGAAGCAGAAACAACACCTATTGATGTGAATATGAAGAATCAATGCTTTCATTTCCATGGATTTGATCATATTCAAACTGAGAATCCTAAAAACAGAGTTATGACCTATCAAGATAGAAATGAGAGTGAATAGAAGTGTTGAAGTCTCAAAGTAGTTGAAGCATGCTATTAAGGGGGAGAAGAAGTCAAAGTAAGAAACAAACATTATAGTTTATCCCACAGTTCTGTTAGTTCTTAGAATCTCATAGGAGTTTCTATTGGTAAATTTGGGAGTTGTAGAAAGAAGACACATAAGGAGGCTGAAACAACACCTATTGATGTGAATATGAAGAATCAATGCTTTCATTTCCAAGGATTTGACCATTTTCAAGCTGAGAACACCGAAAACGAAGTTATGACCCTTCAAAATTGAAATGAGAGTGAATAGAAGTGTGGAAATGTCAAAGTAGTGGAAGCATGCTATTAAGGTGGAGAAGTAAGTCAATGTAAGAAACAAACATTATAGCTTATCCCACAGTTCTGTTAGCTCTTTGATTCTTATAGAAGTTTTTATTAGTGAATTTGGGAGTTTTAGAAAGAATACACATATGGAAGCTGAAACAACACCTATTGATGTGAATATGAAGAATCAATGCTTTCATTTCCAAGGATTTGACCATTTTCAAGCTGAGAACACCAAAAACGGAGTTATGACCCTTCAAGATAAAAATGAGAGTGAATAGAATTGTAGAAATCTCAAAGTAGTTAAAGCATGCTATTAAGGTGGAGAAGCAAGTCAAAGTAAGAAACAAACAATATAGCTTATCCCACATTTCTGTTAGTTCTTTGAATCTCATAGGAATTCTAATGGTAAATTTGGGAGTTTTAGAAAGCATACACATATTGAAGCAGAAACAACACCTATTGATGTGAATATGAGGAATCAATGCTTTCATTTCCATGGATTTGATCATATTCAAGCTGAGAATCCTAAAAACAGAGTTATGACCTATCAAGATAGAAATGAGAGTGAATAGAAGTGTTGAAGTCTCAAAGTAGTTGAAGAAAGAAGACACATATGGAGGCTGAAACAACACCTATTGATGTGAATATGAAGAATCAATGCTTTAATTTCCAAGGATTTGACCATTTTCAAGCTGAGAACACCAAAAATGAAGTTATGACTCATCAAGATTGAAATGAGAGTGAATAGAAGTGTGGAAATGTTAAAGTAGTGGAAGCATGCTATTAAGGTGGAGAAGCAAGTCAATGTAAGAAACAAACATTATAGCTTATCCCACAGTTCTGTTAGCTCTTTGAATCTTATAGAAGTTTTTATTAGTGAATTTGGGAGTTTTAAAAAGAATACACATATGGAAGCTGAAACAACACCTATTGATGTGAATATGAAGAATCAATGCTTTCATTTCCAAGGATTTGACCATTTTCAAGCTGAGAACACCAAAAACGGAGTTATGACCCTTCAAGATAAAAATGAGAGTGAATAGAATTGTGGAAATCTCAAAGTAGTTGAAGCATGCTAATAAGGTGGAGAAGCAAGTCAAAGTAAGAAACAAACAATATAGCTTATCCCACATTTCAGTTAGTTCTTTGAATCTCATAGGAGTTTCTATTGGTAAATTTGGGAGTTTTAGAAAGAATACACATATTGAAGCAGAAACAACACCTATTGATGTGAATATGAAGAATCAATGCTTTCATTTCCATGGATTTGATCATATTCAAACTGATAGACCTAAAACAAAGTTATGACCCTTCAAGATAGAAATGAGAGTGAATAGAAGTGTTGAAGTCTCAAAGTAGTTGAAGCATGCTATTAAGGGGGAGAAGAAGTCAAAGTAAGAAACAAACATTATAGTTTATCCCACAGTTCTGTTAGTTCTTAGAATCTCATAGGAGTTTCTATTGGTAATTTTGGGAGTTGTAGAAAGAAGCACATAAAGGAGGCTGAAACAACACCTATTGATGTGAATATGAAGAATCAATGCTTTCATTTCCAAGGATTTGACCATTTTCAAGTTGAGAACACCAAAACGATGTTATGACCCTGCAAGATTGAAAGGAGAGAGAATAGAAGTGTGGAAATGTCAAAGTAGTGGAAGCATGCTATTAAGGTGGAGAAGCAAGTCAATGTAAGAAACAAACATTATAATTTATCCCACAGTTCTGTTAGTTCTTAGAATCTCATAGGAGTTTATATTGGTAAATTTGGGAGTTGTAGAAAGAAGACACATATGGAGGCTGAAACAACACCTATTGATGTGAATATGAAGAATCAATGCTTTTATTTCCAAGGATTTGATCATTTTCAAGTTGAGAACACCAAAAGCAAGTTATGACCCTTCAAGATTGAAATGAAAGTGAATAGAAGTGTGGAAATGTCAAAGTAGTGGAAGCATGCTATTAAGGTGGAGAAGCAAGTCAAAGTAAGAAACAATCTTTATAGCTTATCCCACAGTTCTGTTAGCTCTTTGAATCTTATAGGAGTTTTTATTAGTGAATTTGGGAGTTTTAGAAAGAATACACATATGGAAGCTGAAACAACACCTATTGATGTGAATATGAAGAATCAATGCTTTCATTTCCAAGGATTTGACCATTTTCAAGCTGAGAACACCAAAAACAGAGTTATGACCCTTCAAGATAAAAATGAGAGTGAATAGAATTGTGGAAATCTCAAAGTAGTTAAAGCATGCTATTAAGGTGGAGAAGCAAGTCAAAGTATGAAACAAACAATATAGCTTATCCCAAATTTCTGTTAGTTCTTTGAATCTCATAGGAGTTTCTATTGGTAAATTTGGGAGTTTTAGAAAGAATACACATATTGAAGCAGAAACAACACCTATTGATGTCAATATGAAGAATCAATGCTTTCATTTCCATGGATTTGATCATATTCAAGCTGAGAATCCTAAAAACAGAGTTATGACCTATCAAGATAGAAATGAGATTGAATAGAAGTGTTGAAGTCTCAAAGTAGTTGAAGCATGCTATTAAGGGGAGAAGAAGTCAAAGTAAGAAACAAACATTATAGTTTATCCCACAGTTCTGTTAGTTCTTAGAATCTCATAGGAGTTTCTATTGGTAAATTTGGGAGTTGTAGAAAGAAGACACATATGGAGGCTGAAACAACACCTATTGATGTGAATATGAAGAATCAATGCTTTCATTTCCAAGGATTTGACCATTTTCAAGCTGAGAACACCAAAAACGAAGTTATGACCCTTCAAGATTGAAATGAGAGTGAATAGAAGTGTGGAAATGTCAAAGTAGTGGAAGCATGCTATTAAGGTGGAGAAGCAGGTCAATGTAAGAAACAAACATTATAGCTTATCCCACAGTTCTGTTAGCTCTTTGAATCTTATAGAAGTTTTTATTAGTGAATTTGGGAGTTTTAGAAAGAATACACAAATGGAAGCTGAAACAACACCTATTGATGTGAATATGAAGAATCAATGCTTTCATTTCCAAGGATTTGACCATTTTCAAGCTGAGAACACCAAAAACGGAGTTATGACCCTTCAAGATAAAAATGAGAGTGAATAGAATTGTGGAAATCTCAAAGTAGTTAAAGCATGCTATTAAGGTGGAGAAGCAAGTCAAAGTAAGAAACAAACAATATAGCTTATCCCACATTTCTGTTAGTTCTTTGAATCTCATAGGAGTTTCTAATGGTAAATTTGGGAGTTTTAGAAAGAATACACATATTGAAGCAGAAACAACACCTATTGATGTGAATATGAAGAATCAATGCTTTCATTTCCAAGGATTTGACAATTTTCAAGCTAAGAATCCTAAAACAAAGTTATGACCTATCAAGATAGAAATGAGAGTGAATAGAAGTGTAGAAGTCTCAAAGTAGTTGAAGAAAGAAGACACATATGGAGGCTGAAACAACACCTATTGATGTGAATATGAAGAATCAATGCTTTCATTTCCAAGGATTTGACCATTTTCAAGCTGAGAACACCAAAAACGAAGTTATGACCCTTCAAGATTGAAATGAGAGTGAATAGAAGTGTGGAAATGTCAAAGTAGTGGAAGCATGCTATTAAGGTGGAGAAGCAGGTCAATGTAAGAAACAAACATTATAGCTTATCCCACAGTTCTGTTAGCTCTTTGAATCTTATAGAAGTTTTTATTAGTGAATTTGGGAGTTTTAAAAAGAATACACATATGGAAGCTGAAACAACACCTATTGATGTGAATATGAAGAATCAATGCTTTCATTTCCAAGGATTTGACCATTTTCAAGCTGAGAACACCAAAAACGGAGTTATGACCCTTCAAGATAAAAATGAGAGTGAATAGAATTGTGGAAATCTCAAAGTAGTTGAAGCATGCTAATAAGGTGGAGAAGAAAGTCAAAGTAAGAAACAAACAATATAGCTTATCCCACATTTCAGTTAGTTCTTTGAATCTCATAGGAGTTTCTATTGGTAAATTTGGGAGTTTTAGAAAGAATACACATATTGAAGCAGAAACAACACCTATTGATGTGAATATGAAGAATCAATGCTTTCATTTCCATGGATTTGATCATATTCAAACTGAGAATCCTAAAAACAGAGTTATGACCTATCAAGATAGAAATGAGAGTGAATAGAAGTGTTGAAGTCTCAAAGTAGTTGAAGCATGCTATTAAGGGGGAGAAGAAGTCAAAGTAAGAAACAAACATTATAGTTTATCCCACAGTTCTGTTAGTTCTTAGAATCTCATAGGAGTTTCTATTGGTAAATTTGGGAGTTGTAGAAAGAAGACACATAAGGAGGCTGAAACAACACCTATTGATGTGAATATGAAGAATCAATGCTTTCATTTCCAAGGATTTGACCATTTTCAAGCTGAGAACACCAAAAACGATGTTATGACCCTTCAATATTGAAATGAGAGTGAATAGAAGTGTGGAAATGTCAAAGTAGTGGAAGCATGCTATTAAGGTGGAGAAGCAAGTCAATGTAAGAAACAAACATTATAATTTATCCCACAGTTCTGTTAGTTCTTAGAATCTCATAGGAGTTTATATTGGTAAATTTGGGAGTTGTAGAAAGAAGACACATATGGAGGCTGAAACAACACCTATTGATGTGAATATGAAGAATCAATGCTTTTATTTCCAAGGATTTGATCATTTTCAAGCTGAGAACACCAAAAACGAAGTTATGACCCTTCAAGATTGAAATGAAAATGAATAGAAGTGTGGAAATGTCAAAGTAGTGGAAGCATGCTATTAAGGTGGAGAAGCAAGTCAAAGTAAGAAACAATCTTTATAGCTTATCCCACAGTTCTGTTAGCTCTTTGAATCTTATAGGAGTTTTTATTAGTGAATTTGGGAGTTTTAGAAAGAATACACATATGGAAGCTGAAACAACACCTATTGATGTGAATATGAAGAATCAATGCTTTCATTTCCAAGGATTTGACCATTTTCAAGCTGAGAACACCAAAAACAGAGTTATGACCCTTCAAGATAAAAATGAGAGTGAATAGAATTGTGGAAATCTCAAAGTAGTTAAAGCATGCTATTAAGGTGGAGAAGCAAGTCAAAGTATGAAACAAACAATATAGCTTATCCCAAATTTCTGTTATTTCTTTGAATCTCATAGGAGTTTCTATTGGTAAATTTGGGAGTTTTAGAAAGAATACACATATTGAAGCAGAAACAACACCTATTGATGTCAATATGAAGAATCAATGCTTTCATTTCCATGGATTTGATCATATTCAAGCTGAGAATCCTAAAAACAGAGTTATGACCTATCAAGATAGAAATGAGATTGAATAGAAGTGTTGAAGTCTCAAAGTAGTTGAAGCATGCTATTAAGGGGGAGAAGAAGTCAAAGTAAGAAACAAACATTATAGTTTATCCCACAGTTCTGTTAGTTCTTAGAATCTCATAGGAGTTTCTATTGGTAAATTTGGGAGTTGTAGAAAGAAGACACATATGGAGGCTGAAACAACACCTATTGATGTAAATATGAAGAATCAATGCTTTCATTTCCAAGGATTTGACCATTTTCAAGCTGAGAACACCAAAAACGAAGTTATGACCCTTCAAGATTGAAATGAGAGTGAATAGAAGTGTGGAAATGTCAAAGTAGTGGAAGCATGCTATTAAGGTGGAGAAGCAGGTCAATGTAAGAAACAAACATTATAGCTTATTCCACAGTTCTGTTAGCTCTTTGAATCTTATAGAAGTTTTTATTAGTGAATTTGGGAGTTTTAGAAAGAATACACAAATGGAAGCTGAAACAACACCTATTGATGTGAATATGAAGAATCAATGCTTTCATTTCCAAGGATTTGACCATTTTCAAGCTGAGAACACCAAAAACGGAGTTATGACCCTTCAAGATAAAAATGAGAGTGAATAGAATTGTGGAAATCTCAAAGTAGTTAAAGCATGCTATTAAGGTGGAGAAGCAAGTCAAAGTAAGAAACAAACAATATAGCTTATCCCACATTTCTGTTAGTTCTTTGAATCTCATAGGAGTTTCTAATGGTAAATTTGGGAGTTTTAGAAAGAATACACATATGGAGGCTTAAACAACACCTATTGATGTGAATATGAAGAATCAATGCTTTCATTTCCATGGATTTGATCATTTTCAAGCTGAGAATCCTAAAAACAGAGTTATGACCTATCAAGATAGAAATGAGAGTGAATAGAAGTGTAGAAGTCTCAAAGTAGTTGAAGAAAGAAGACACATATGGAGGCTGAAACAACACCTATTGATGTGAATATGAAGAATCAATGCTTTCATTTCCAAGGATTTGACCATTTTCAAGCTGAGAACACCAAAAACGAAGTTATGACCCTTCAAGATTGAAATGAGAGTGAATAGAAGTGTGGAAATGTCAAAGTAGTGGAAGCATGCTATTAAGGTGGAGAAGCAAGTCAATGTAAGAAACAAACATTATAGCTTATCCCACAGTTCTGTTAGCTCTTTGAATCTTATAGAAGTTTTTATTAGTGAATTTGGGAGTTTTAGAAAGAATACACATATGGAAGCTGAAACAACACCTATTGATGTGAATATGAAGAATCAATGCTTTCATTTCCAAGGATTTGACCATTTTCAAGCTGAGAACACCAAAAACGGAGTTATGACCCTTCAAGATAAAAATGAGAGTGAATAGAATTGTGGAAATCTCAAAGTAGTTAAAGCATGCTATTAAGGTGGAGAAGCAAGTCAAAGTAAGAAACAAACAATATAGCTTATCCCAAATTTCTGTTAGTTCTTTGAATCTCATAGGAGTTTCTATTGGTAAATTTGGGAGTTTTAGAAAGAATACACATATTGAAGCAGAAACAACACCTATTGATGTCAATATGAAGAATCAATGCTTTCATTTCCATGGATTTGATCATATTCAAGCTGAGAATCCTAAAAACAGAGTTATGACCTATCAAGATAGAAATGAGAGTGAATAGAAGTGTTGAAGTCTCAAAGTAGTTGAAGCATGCTATTAAGGTGGAGAAGAAGTCAAAGTAAGAAACAAACATTATAGTTTATCCCACAGTTCTGTTAGTTCTTAGAATCTCATAGGAGTTTCTATTGGTAAATTTGGGAGTTGTAGAAAGAAGACACATATGGAGGCTGAAACAACACCTATTAATGTGAATATGAAGAATCAATGCTTTCATTTCCAAGGATTTGACCATTTTCAAGCTGAGAACACCAAAAACGAAGTTATGACCCTTCAAGATTGAAATGAGAGTGAATAGAAGTGTGGAAATGTCAAAGTAGTGGAAGCATGCTATTAAGGTGGAGAAGCAAGTCAATGTAAGAAACAAACATTATAAGCTTATCCCCAGCTCTGTTAGCTCTTTGAATCTTATAGAAGTTTTTATTAGTGAATTTGGGAGTTTTAGAAAGAATACACATATGGAAGCTGAAACAACACCTATTGATGTGAATATGAAGAATCAATGCTTTCATTTCCAAGGATTTGACCATTTTCAAGCTGAGAGCACCAAAAAACGGAGTTATGACCCTTCAAGATAAAAATGAGGGTGAATAGAATTGTGGAAATCTCAAAGTAGTTAAAGCATGCTATTAAGGTGGAGAAGCAAGTCAAAGTAAGAAACAAACAATATAGCTTATCCCAAATTTCTGTTAGTTCTTTGAATCTCATAGGAGTTTCTATTGGTAAATTTGGGAGTTTTAGAAAGAATACACATATTGAAGCGAAACAACACCTATTGATGTCAATATGAAGAATCAATGCTTTCATTTCCATGGATTTGATCATATTCAAGCTGAGAATCCTAAAAACAGAGTTATGACCTATCAAGATAGAAATGAGAGTGAATAGAAGTGTTGAAGTCTCAAAGTAGTTGAAGCATGCTATTAAGGGGAGAAGAAGTCAAAGTAAGAAACAAACATTATAGTTTATCCCACAGTTCTGTTAGTTCTTAGAATCTGATAGGAGTTTCTATTGGTAAATTTGGGAGTTGTAGAAAGAAGACACATATGGAGGCTGACAAAACACCTATTAATGTGAATATCAAGAATCAATGCTTTCATTTCCAAGGATTTGACCACATTCAAGCTGAGAACACCAGAAAGAGAATTATGACCCATCAAGATAGAAATGAGAGTGAATAGAAGTGTGGAAATGTCAAAGTAGTGGAAGCATGCTATTAAGGTGGAGAAGCAAGTCAATGTAAGAAACAAACATTATAGCTTATCCACCGTTCTGTTCGCTATTTGAATCTTATAGAAGTTTTTATTAGTGAATTTGGGAGTTTTAGCAAGAATACACATATGGAAGCTGAAACAATACCTATTGATGTGAATATGAAGAATCAATGCTTTCATTTCCAAGGATTTGAGCATTTTCAAGCTGAGAACACCAAAAACGGAGTTATGACCCTTCAAGATAAAAAATGAGAGTGAATAGAATTGTGGAAATCTCAAAGTAGTTAAAGCATGCTATTAAGGTGGAGAAGCAAGTCAAAGTAAGAAACAAACAATATAGCTTATCCCAAATTTCTGTTAGTTCTTTGAATCTCATAGGAGTTTCTATTGGTAAATTTGGGAGTTTTAGAAAGAATACACATATTGAAGCGAAACAACACCTATTGATGTCAATATGAAGAATCAATGCTTTCATTTCCATGGATTTGATCATATTCAAGCTGAGAATCCTAAAAACAGAGTTATGACCTATCAAGATAGAAATGAGAGGGAATAGAAGTGTTGAAGTCTCAAAGTAGTTGAAGCATGCTATTAAGGGGAGAAGAAGTCAAAGTAAGAAACAAACATTATAGTTTATCCCACAGTTCTGTTAGTTCTTAGAATCTCATAGGAGTTTCTATTGGTAAATTTGGGAGTTGTAGAAAGAAGACACATATGGAGGCTGAAACAACACCTATTAATGTGAATATGAAGAATCAATGCTTTCATTTCCAAGGATTTGACCATTTTCAAGCTGAGAACACCAAAAACGAAGTTATGACCCTTCAAGATTGAAATGAGAGTGAATAGAAGTGTGGAAATGTCAAAGTAGTGGAAGCATGCTATTAAGGTGGAGAAGCAAGTCAATGTAAGAAACAAACATTATAGCTTATCCCACAGTTCTGTTAGCTCTTTGAATCTTATAGAAGTTTTTATTAGTGAATTTGGGAGTTTTAGAAAGAATACACATATGGAAGCTGAAACAACACCTATTGATGTGAATATGAAGAATCAATGCTTTCATTTCCAAGGATTTGACCATTTTCAAGCTGAGAACACCAAAAACGGAGTTATGACCCTTCAAGATAAAAATGAGAGTGAATAGAATTGTGGAAATCTCAAAGTAGTTAATAGCATGCTATTAAGGTGGAGAAGCAAGTCAAAGTAAGAAACAAACAATATAGCTTATCCCAAATTTCTGTTAGTTCTTTGAATCTCATAGGAGTTTCTATTGGTAAATTTGGGAGTTTTAGAAAGAATACACATATTGAAGCAGAAACAACACCTATTGATGTCAATATGAAGAATCAATGCTTTCATTTCCATGGATTTGATCATATTCAAGCTGAGAATCCTAAAAACAGAGTTATGACCTATCAAGATAGAAATGAGAGTGAATAGAAGTGTTGTAGTCTCAAAGTAGTTGAAGCATGCTATTAAGGGGGAGAAGAAGTCAAAGTAAGAAACAAACATTATAGTTTATCCCACAGTTCTGTTAGTTCTTAGAATCTCATAGGAGTTTCTATTGGTAAATTTGGGAGTTGTAGAAAGAAGACACATATGGAGGCTGAAACAACACCTATTAATGTGAATATGAAGAATCAATGCTTTCATTTCCAAGGATTTGACCATTTTCAAGCTGAGAACACCAAAAACGAAGTTATGACCCTTCAAGATTGAAATGAGAGTGAATAGAAGTGTGGAAATGTCAAAGTAGTGGAAGCATGCTATTAAGGTGGAGAAGCAAGTCAATGTAAGAAACAAACATTATAGCTTATCCCACAGTTCTGTTAGCTCTTTGAATCTTATAGAAGTTTTTATTAGTGAATTTGGGAGTTTTAGAAAGAATACACATATGGAAGCTGAAACAACACCTATTGATGTGAATATGAAGAATCAATGCTTTCATTTCCAAGGATTTGACCATTTTCAAGCTGAGAACACCAAAAGCGGAGTTATGACCCTTCAAGATAAAAATGAGAGTGAATAGAATTGTGGAAATCTCAAAGTAGTTAAAGCATGCTATTAAGGTGGAGAAGCAAGTCAAAGTAAGAAACAAACAATATAGCTTATCCCAAATTTCTGTTAGTTCTTTGAATCTCATAGGAGTTTCTATTGGTAAATTTGGGAGTTTTAGAAAGAATACACATATTGAAGCAGAAACAACACCTATTGATGTGAATATGAAGAATCAATGCTTTCATTTCCATGGATTTGATCATATTCAAACTGAGAATCCTAAAAACAGAGTTATGACCTATCAAGATAGAAATGAGAGTGAATAGAAGTGTTGAAGTCTCAAAGTAGTTGAAGCATGCTATTAAGGGGGAGAAGAAGTCAAAGTAAGAAACAAACATTATAGTTTATCCCACAGTTCTGTTAGTTCTTAGAATCTCATAGGAGTTTCTATTGGTAAATTTGGGAGTTGTAGAAAGAAGACACATAAGGAGGCTGAAACAACACCTATTGATGTGAATATGAAGAATCAATGCTTTCATTTCCAAGGATTTGACCATTTTCAAGCTGAGAACACCAAAAACGATGTTATGACCCTTCAAGATTGAAATGAGAGTGAATAGAAGTGTGGAAATGTCAAAGTAGTGGAAGCATGCTATTAAGGTGGAGAAGCAAGTCAATGTAAGAAACAAACATTATAATTTATCCCACAGTTCTGTTAGTTCTTAGAATCTCATAGGAGTTTATATTGGTAAATTTGGGAGTTGTAGAAAGAAGACACATATGGAGGCTGAAACAACACCTATTGATGTGAATATGAAGAATCAATGCTTTTATTTCCAAGGATTTGATCATTTTCAAGCTGAGAACACCAAAAATGAAGTTATGACCCTTCAAGATTGAAATGAAAGTGAATAGAAGTGTGGAAATGTCAAAGTAGTGGAAGCATGCTATTAAGGTGGAGAAGCAAGTCAAAGTAAGAAACAATCTTTATAGCTTATCCCACAGTTCTGTTAGCTCTTTGAATCTTATAGGAGTTTTTATTAGTGAATTTGGGAGTTTTAGAAAGAATACACATCTGGAAGCTGAAACAACACCTATTGATGTGAATATGAAGAATCAATGCTTTCATTTCCAGGATTTGACCATTTTCAAGCTGAGAACACCAAAAAAGAGTTATGACCCTTCAAGATAAAAATGAGAGTGAATAGAATTGTGGAAATCTCAAAGTAGTTGAAGTATGCTACCAAGGTGGAGAAGCAAGTCAAAGTATGAAACAAACAATATAGCTTATCCCAAATTTCTGTTAGTTCTTTGAATCTCATAGGAGTTTCTATTGGTGAATTTGGGAGTTTTAGAAAGAAGACACATATGGAAGCTGAAACAACACCTATTGATGTGAATATGAAGAATCAATGCTTTCTATTCCAAGGATTTGACCATATTAAAGCTGAAAATCCCAAAAACAGAGTTATGACCCATCAAGATCGAAATGAGAGTGAATAGAAGTGTTGAAGTCTCAAAGTAGTTGAAGCATGCTATTAAGGTGGAGAAGAAGTCAAACTAAGAAACAAACATTATAGTTTATCCCACAGTTCTGTTAGTTCTTAGAATCTCATAGGAGTTTTATTGGTGAATTTGGGAGTTTTAGAAAGAAGACACATATGGAAGCTGAAACAACACCTATTGATGTGAATATGAAGAATCAATGCTTTCATTTCCAAGGATTTGACCATTTTCAAGCTGAGAACACCAAAAACGAAGTTATGACCCTTCAAGATTGAAATGAGAGTGAATAGAAGTGTGGAAATGTCAAAGTAGTGGAAGCATGCTATTAAGGTGGAGAAGCAGGTCAATGTAAGAAACAAACATTATAGCTTATCCCACAGTTCTGTTAGCTCTTTGAATCTTATAGAAGTTTTTATTAGTGAATTTGGGAGTTTTAGAAAGAATACACAAATGGAAGCTGAAACAACACCTATTGATGTGAATATGAAGAATCAATGCTTTCATTTCCAAGGATTTGACCATTTTCAAGCTGAGAACACCAAAAACGGAGTTATGACCCTTCAAGATAAAAATGAGAGTGAATAGAATTGTGGAAATCTCAAAGTAGTTAAAGCAGGCTATTAAGGTGGCGAAGCAAGTCAAAGTAAGGAAACAAACAATATAGCTTATCCCACATTTCTGTTACTTCTTTGAAGCTCATAGGAGCTTCTAATGGTAAATTTGGGAGTTTTAGAAAGAATACACATATTGAAGCAGAAACAACACCTATTGATGTGAATATGAAGAATCAATGCTTTCATTTCCATGGATTTGATCATTTTCAAGCTGAGAATCCTAAAAAGCAGAGTTATGACCTATCAAGATAGAAATGAGAGTGAATAGAAGTGTAGAAGTCTCAAAGTAGTTGAAGAAAGAAGACACGTATGGAGGCTGAAACAACACCTATTGATGTGAATATGAAGAATCAATGCTTTCATTTCCAAGGGATTTGACCATTTTCAAGCTGAGAACACCAAAAAGAAGTTATGACCCTTCAAGATTGAAATGAGAGTGAATAGAAGTGTGGAAATGTCAAAGTAGTGGCAATGTTAAGAAGAAAGAAACATTATAGCTTATCCCACAGTTCTGTTAGCTCTTTGAATCTTATAGAAGTTTTTATTAGTGAATTTGGGAGTTTTAGAAAGAATACACATATGGAAGCTGAAACAACACCTATTGATGTGAATATGAAGAATCAATGCTTTCATTTCCTAGGATTTGACCATTTTCAAGCTGAGAACACCAAAAACGGAGTTATGACCCTTCAAGATAAAAACGAGAGTGAATAGAATTGTGGAAATCTCAAAGTAGTTAAAGCATGCTATTAAGGTGGAGAAGCAAGTCAAAGTAAGAAACAAACAATATAGCTTATCCCAAAATTTCTGTTAGTTCTTTGAATCTCATAGGAGTTTCTATTGGTAAATTTGGGAGTTTTAGAAAGAATACACATATTGAAGCAGAAACAACACCTATTGATGTCAATATGAAGAATCAATGCTTTCATTTCCATGGATTTGATCATATTCAAGCTGAGAATCCTAAAAACAGAGTTATGACCTATCAAGATAAAAATGAGAGTGAATAGAAGTGTTGAAGTCTCAAAGTAGTTGAAGCATGCTATTAAGGGGGAGAAGAAGTCAAAGTAAGAAACAAACATTATAGTTTATCTCATAGTACTGTTAGTTCTTAGAATCTCATAGGAGTTTCTATTGGTAAATTTGGGAGTTGTAGAAAGAAGACACATATGGAGGCTGAAACAACACCTATTAATGTGAATATGAAGAATCAATGCTTTCATTTCCAAGGATTTGACCATTTTCAAGCTGAGAACACCAAAAACGAAGTTATGACCCTTCAAGATTGAAATGAGAGTGAATAGAAGTGTGGAAATGTCAAAGTAGTGGAAGCATGCTATTAAGGTGGAGAAGCAAGTCAATGTAAGAAACAAACATTATAGCTTATCCCACAGTTCTGTTAGCTCTTTGAATCTTATAGAAGTTTTTATTAGTGAATTTGGGAGTTTTAGAAAGAATACACATATGGAAGCTGAAACAACACCTATTGATGTGAATATGAAGAATCAATGCTTTCATTTCCAAGGATTTGACCATTTTCAAGCTGAGAACACCAAAAGCGGGGTTAGGACCCTTCAAGATAAAAATGAGAGTGAATAGAATTGTGGAAATCTCAAAGTAGTTAAAGCATGCTATTAAGGTGGAGAAGCAAGTCAAAGTAAGAAACAAACAATATAGCTTATCCCAAATTTCTGTTAGTTCTTTGAATCTCATAGGAGTTTCTATTGGTAAATTTGGGAGTTTTAGAAAGAATACACATATCGAAGCGAAACAACGCCTATTGATGTCAATATGAAGAATCAATGCTTTCATTTCCATGGATTTGATCATATTCAAGCTGAGAATCCTAAAAACAGAGTTATGACCTATCAAGATAGAAATGAGAGTGAATAGAAGTGTTGAAGTCTCAAAGTAGTTGAAGCATGCTATTAAGGGAGAAGAAGTCAAAGTAAGAAACAAACATTATAGTTTATCCCACTGTTAGTTCTTAGAATCTCATAGGAGTTTTATTGGTAAATTTGGGAGTTTAGAAGACACATATGGGGCTGAAACAACACCTATTAATGTGAATATGAAGAATCAATGCTTTCATTTCCAAGGATTTGACCATTTTCAAGCTGAGAACACCAAAAACGAAGTTATGACCCTTCAAGATTGAAATGAGAGTGAATAGAAGTGTGGAAATGTCAAAGTAGTGGAAGCATGCTATTAAGGTGGAGAAGCAAGTCAATGTAAGAAACAAACATTATAGCTTATCCCACAGTTCTGTTAGCTCTTTGAATCTTATAGAAGTTTTTATTAGTGAATTTGGGAGTTTTAGAAAGAATACACATGATGGAAGCTGAAACAACACCTATTGATGTGAATATGAAGAATCAATGCTTTCATTTCCAAGGATTTGACCATTTTCAAGTTGAGAACACCAAAAAGCGGAGTTATGACCCTTCAAGATAAAAATGAGAGTGAATAGAATTGTGGAAATCTCAAAGTAGTTAAAGCATGCTATTAAGGTGGAGAAGCAAGTCAAAGTAAGAAACAAACAATATAAGCTTATCCCAAATTTCTGTTAGTTCTTTGAATCTCATAGGAGTTTCTATTGGTAAATTTGGGAGTTTTAGAAAGAATACACATATTGAAGCAGAAACAACACCTATTGATGTCAATATGAAGAATCAATGCTTTCATTTCCATGGATTTGATCATATTCAAGCTGAGAATCCTAAAAACAGAGTTATGACCTATCAAGATAGAAATGAGAGTGAATAGAAGTGTTGAAGTCTCAAAGTAGTTGAAGCATGCTATTAAGGGGGAGAAGAAGTCAAAGTAAGAAACAAACATTATAGTTTATCCCACAGTTCTGTTAGTTCTTAGAATCTCATAGGAGTTTCTATTGGTAAATTTGGGAGTTGTAGAAAGAAGACACATATGGAGGCTGAAACAACACCTATTAATGTGAATATGAAGAATCAATGCTTTCATTTCCAAGGATTTGACCATTTTCAAGCTGAGAACACCAAAAACGAAGTTATGACCCTTCAAGATTGAAATGAGAGTGAATAGAAGTGTGGAAATGTCAAAGTAGTGGAAGCATGCTATTAAGGTGGAGAAGCAAGTCAATGTAAGAAACAAACATTATAGCTTATCCCACAGTTCTGTTAGCTCTTTGAATCTTATAGAAGTTTTTATTAGTGAATTTGGGAGTTTTAGAAAGAATACACATATGGAAGCTGAAACAACACCTATTGATGTGAATATGAAGAATCAATGCTTTCATTTCCAAGGATTTGACCATTTTCAAGCTGAGAACACCAAAAACGGAGTTATGACCCTTCAAGATAAAAATGAGAGTGAATAGAATTGTGGAAATCTCAAAGTAGTTAAAGCATGCTATTAAGGTGGAGAAGCAAGTCAAAGTAAGAAACAAACAATATAGCTTATCCCAAATTTCTGTTAGTTCTTTGAATCTCATAGGAGTTTCTATTGGTAAATTTGGGAGTTATAGAAAGAATACCTATCGTGATGCGCACCCAACACCTATTGACGTTAATATGAAGAATCAATGCTTTCATTTCCATGGATTTGATCATATTCAAGCTGAGAATCCTAAAACAGAGTTATGACCTATCAAGATAGAAATGAGAGTGATTAGAAGTGTTGAAGTCTCAAAGTAGTTGAAGCATGCTATTAAGGGGGAGAAGAAGTCAAAGTAAGAAACAAACATTATAGTTTATCCCACAGTTCTGTTAGTTCTTAGAATCTCATAGGAGTTTCTATTGGTAAATTTAAGAGTTGTAGAAAGAAGACACATATGGAGGCTGAAACAACACCTATTGATTTGAATATGAAGAATCAATGCTTTCATTTCCAAGGATTTGACCATTTTCAAGCTGAGAACACCAAAAACGAAGTTATGACCATTCAAGATTGAAATGAGAGTGAATAGAAGTGTGGAAATGTCCAAGTAGGGGAAGCATGATATTAAGGTGGAGAAGCAAGTCAATGTAAGAAACAAACATTATAGCTTATCCCAGTTCTGTTAGCTCTTTGAATCTTATAGAAGTTTTTATTAGTGAATTTGGGAGTTTTAGAATGAATACACATATGGAAGATGAAACAACACCTATTGATGTGAATATGAAGAATCAATTCTTTCATTGACAAGGATTTGCCCATTACAAGCTGAGAACACCAAAAGCGGAGTTATGACCCTTCAAGATAAAAATGAGAGTGAATAGAATTGTGGAAATCTCAAAGTAGTTAAAGCATGCTATTAAGGTGGAGAAGCACATCAAAGTAAAAAAACAAGCATTATAGCTTATCCCAAATTTCTGTTAGTTCTTTGAATCTCATAGGAGTTTCTATTGGTAAATTTGGGAGTTTTAGAAAGAATACACATATTGAAGCAGAAACAACACCTATTGATGTCAATATGAAGAATCAATGCTTTCATTTCCATGGATTTGATCATATTCAAGCTGAGAATCCTAAAAACAGAGTTATGACCTATCAAGATAGAAATGAGAGTGAATAGAAGTGTTGAAGTCTCAAAGTAGTTGAAGCATGCTATTAAGGGGGAGAAGAAGTCAAAGT
Organism: Cardamine occulta; assembly: GCA_028015245.1. NCBI lineage: Eukaryota > Viridiplantae > Streptophyta > Magnoliopsida > Brassicales > Brassicaceae > Cardamine > Cardamine occulta. Next base: position 993,178 of record CM051378.1, read on the forward strand.
AAGAAACAAACATTATAGTTTATCCCACAGTTCTGTTAGTTCTTAGAATCTCATAGGAGTTTCTATTGGTAAATTTGGGAGTTGTAGAAAGAAGACACATATGGAGGCTGAAACAACACCTATTAATGTGAATATGAAGAATCAATGCTTTCATTTCCAAGGATTTGACCATTTTCAAGCTGAGAACACCAAAAGCGAAGTTATGACCCTTCAAGATTGAAATGAGAGTGAATAGAAGTGTGGAAATGTCAAAGTAGTGGAAGCATGCTATTAAGGTGGAGAAGCAAGTCAATGTAAGAAACAAACATTATAGCTTATCCCACAGTTCTGTTAGCTCTTTGAATCTTATAGAAGTTTTTATTAGTGAATTTGGGAGTTTTAGAAAGAATACACATATGGAAGCTGAAACAACACCTATTGATGTGAATATGAAGAATCAATGCTTTCATTTCCATGGATTTGATCATATTCAAGCTGAGAATCCTAAAAACAGAGTTATGACCCTTCAAGATAAAAATGAGAGTGAATAGAATTGTGGAAATCTCAAAGTAGTTAAAGCATGCTATTAAGGTGGAGAAGCAAGTCAAAGTAAGAAACAAACAATATAGCTTATCCCAAATTTCTGTTAGTTCTTTGAATCTCATAGGAGTTTCTATTGGTAAATTTGGGAGTTTTAGAAAGAATACACATATTGAAGCAGAAACAACACCTATTGATGTCAATATGAAGAATCAATGCTTTCATTTCCATGGATTTGATCATATTCAAGCTGAGAATCCTAAAAACAGAGTTATGACCTATCAAGATAGAAATGAGATTGAATAGAAGTGTTGAAGTCTCAAAGTAGTTGAAGCATGCTATTAAGGGGGAGAAGAAGTCAAAGTAAGAAACAAACATTATAGTTTATCCCACAGTTCTGTTAGTTCTTAGAATCTCATAGGAGTTTCTATTGGTAAATTTGGGAGTTGTAGAAAGAAGACACATATGGAGGCTGAAACAACACCTATTGATGTGAATATGAAGAATCAATGCTTTCATTTCCAAGGATTTGACCATTTTCAAGTTGAGAACACCAAAAAAAGTTATGACCCTTCAAGATTGAAATGAGAGTGAATAGAAGTGTGGAAATGTCAAAGTAGTGGAAGCATGCTATTAAGGTGGAGAAGCAAGTCAATGTAAGAAACAAACATTATAGCTTATCCCACAGTTCTGTTAGCTCTTTGAATCTTATAGAAGTTTTTATTAGTGAATTTGGGAGTTTTAGAAAGAATACACATATGGAAGCTGAAACAACACCTATTGATGTGAATATGAAGAATCAATGCTTTCATTTCCAAGGATTTGACCATTTTCAAGCTGAGAACACCAAAACGGCGTTATGACCCGTCAAGATAAAAATGAGAGTGAATAGAATTGTGGAAATCTCAAAGTAGTTAAAGCATGCTATTAAGGTGGAGAAGCAAGTCAAAGTAAGAAACAAACAATATAGCTTATCCCAAATTTCTGTTAGTTCTTTGAATCTCATAGGAGTTTCTATTGGTAAATTTGGGAGTTTTAGAAAGAATACACATATTGAAGCGAAACAACACCTATTGATGTCAATATGAAGAATCAATGCTTTCATTTCCATGGATTTGATCATATTCAAGCTGAGAATCCTAAAAACAGAATTATGACTCTTTATGATAGAAATGAGAGTGAATAGAAGTGTTGAAGTCTCAAAGTAGTTGAAGCATGCTAGTAAGGGGAGAAGAAGTCAAAGTAAGAAACAAACATTATAGTTTATCCCACAGTTCTGTTAGTTCTTAGAGTCTCATAGGAGGTTCTATTGGTAAATATGGGAGTTGTAGAAAGAAGACACATATGGAGGCTGAAACAACACCTATTAATGTGAATATGAAGAATCAATGCTTTCATTTCCAAGGATTTGACCATTTTCAAGCATAGAACACCAGACGCGAAGTGATGACGCTTCAAGATTGAAATGAGAGTGAATAGAAGTGTGGAAATGTCAAAGTAGTGGAAGCATGCTATTAAGGTGGAGAAGCAAGTCAATGTAAGAAACAAACATTATAAGCTTATCCCACAGTTCTGTTAGCTCTTTGAATCTTATAGAAGTTTTTATTAGTGAATTTGGGAGTTTTAGAAAGAATACACATATGGAAGCTGAAACAACACCTATTGATGTGAATATGAAGAATCAATGCTTTCATTTCCAAGGATTTGACCATTTTCAAGCTGAGAACACCAAAAACGGAGTTATGACCCTTCAAGATAAAAATGAGAGTGAATAGAATTGTGGAAATCTCAAAGTAGTTAAAGCATGCTATTAAGGTGGAGAAGCAAGTCAAAGTAAGAAACAAATATTATAGCTTATCCCAAATTCCTGTTAGTTCTTTGAATCTCATACGAGCTTCTACTGGTAAATTTGGGAGCTTTAGAAAGAATACACATATTGAAGCGAAACAACACCTATTGATGTCAATATGAAGAATCAATGCTTTCATTTCCATGGATTTGATCATATTCAAGCTGAGAATCCTAAAAACAGAGTTATGACCTATCAAGATAGAAATGAGAGTGAATAGAAGTGTTGAAGTCTCAAAGTAGTTGAAGCATGCTATTAAGGGGGAGAAGAAGTCAAAGTAAGAAACAAACATTATAGTTTATCCCACAGTTCTGTTAGTTCTTAGAATCTCATAGGAGTTTCTATTGGTAAATTTGGGAGTTGTAGAAAGAAGACACATATGGAGGCTGAAACAACACCTATTAATGTGAATATGAAGAATCAATGCTTTCATTTCCAAGGATTTGACCATTTCCAAGTTTAGAATCCCAAAACAGAATTATGACCATTCAAGATTGAAATGAGAGTGAATAGAAGTGTGGAAATGTCAAAGTAGTGGAAGCATGCTATTAAGGTGGAGAAGCAAGTCAATGTAAGAAACAAACATTATAGCTTATCCCACAGTTCTGTTAGCTCTTTGAATCTTATAGAAGTTTTTATTAGTGAATTTGGGAGTTTTAGAAAGAATACACATATGGAAGCTGAAACAACACCTATTGATGTGAATATGAAGAATCAATGCTTTCATTTCCAAGGATTTGACCATTTTCAAGCTGAGAACACCAAAAAGCGGAGTTATGACCCTTCAAGATAAAAATGAGAGTGAATAGAATTGTGGAAATCTCAAAGTAGTTAAAGCATGCTATTAAGGTGGAGAAGCAAGTCAAAGTAAGAAACAAACAATATAGCTTATCCCAAATTTCTGTTAGTTCTTTGAATCTCATAGGAGTTTCTATTGGTAAATTTGGGAGTTTTAGAAAGAATACACATATTGAAGCAGAAACAACACCTATTGATGTCAATATGAAGAATCAATGCTTTCATTTCCATGGATTTGATCATATTCAAGCTGAGAATCCTAAAAACAGAGTTATGACCTATCAAGATAGAAATGAGAGTGAATAGAAGTGTTGAAGTCTCAAAGTAGTTGAAGCATGCTATTAAGGGGGAGAAGAAGTCAAAGTAAGAAACAAACATTATAGTTTATCCCACAGTTCTGTTAGTTCTTAGAATCTCATAGGAGTTTCTATTGGTAAATTTGGGAGTTGTAGAAAGAAGACACATATGGAGGCTGAAACAACACCTATTAATGTGAATATGAAGAATCAATGCTTTCATTTCCAAGGATTTGACCATTTTCAAGCTGAGAACACCAAAAACGAAGTTATGACCCTTCAAGATTGAAATGAGAGTGAATAGAAGTGTGGAAATGTCAAAGTAGTGGAAGCATGCTATTAAGGTGGAGAAGCAAGTCAATGTAAGAAACAAACATTATAGCTTATCCCACAGTTCTGTTAGCTCTTTGAATCTTATAGAAGTTTTTATTAGTGAATTTGGGAGTTTTAGAAAGAATACACATATGGAAGCTGAAACAACACCTATTGATGTGAATATGAAGAATCAATGCTTTCATTTCCAAGGATTTGACCATTTTCAAGCTGAGAACACCAAAACGGAGTTATGACCCTTCAAGATAAAAAATGCGAGTGAATAGCATTGCGCAAATCTCAATGTAGTTAAATCATGCTATTAAGGTGGAGAAGCAAGTCAAAGTAAGAAACAAACAATATAGCTTATCCCAAATTTCTGTTAGTTCTTTGAATCTCATAGGAGTTGCAATTGGTAAATTTGGAAGTTTTAGAAAGGATACACATATTGAAGCGAGAACAGCACCTATTAATGTGAATATGAAGAATCAATGCTTTCATTTCCATGGATTTGATCATATTCAAGCTGAGAATCCTAAAAACAGAGTTATGACCTATCAAGATAGAAATGAGAGTGAATAGAAGTGTTGAAGTCTCAAAGTAGTTGAAGCATGCTATTAAGGGGAGAAGCAAATCAAAGTAAGAAACAAACATTATAGTTTATCCCACAGTTCTGTTAGTTCTTAGAATCTCATAGGAGTTTCTATTGGTAAATTTGGGAGTTGTAGAAAGAAGACACATATGGAGGCTGAAACAACACCTATTAATGTGAATATGAAGAATCAATGCTTTCATTTCCAAGGATTTGACCATTTTCAAGCTGAGAACACCAAAAACGAAGTTATGACCCTTCAAGATTGAAATGAGAGTGAATAGAAGTGTGGAAATGTCAAAGTAGTGGAAGCATGCTATTAAGGTGGAGAAGCAAGTCAATGTAAGAAACAAACATTATAAGCTTATCCCACAGTTCTGTTAGCTCTTTGAATCTTATAGAAGTTTTTATTAGTGAATTTGGGAGTTTTAGAAAGAATACACATATGGAAGCTGAAACAACACCTATTGATGTGAATATGAAGAATCAATGCTTTCATTTCCAAGGATTTGACCATTTTCAAGCTGAGAACACCAAAAAGGAGTTATGACCTTTCAAGATAAAAATGAGAGTGAATAGAATTGTGGAAATCTCAAAGTAGTTAAAGCATGCTATTAAGGTGGAGAAGCAAGTCAAAGTAAGAAACAAACAATATAGCTTATCCCAAATTTCTGTTAGTTCTTTGAATCTCATAGGAGTTTCTATTGGTAAATTTGGGAGTTTTAGAAAGAATACACATATTGAAGCAGAAACAACACCTATTGATGTCAATATGAAGAATCAATGCTTTCATTTCCATGGATTTGATCATATTCAAGCTGAGAATCCTAAAAACAGAGTTATGACCTATCAAGATAGAAATGAGAGTGAATAGAAGTGTTGAAGTCTCAAAGTAGTTGAAGCATGCTATTAAGGGGGAGAAGAAATCAAAGTAAGAAACAAACATTATAGTTTATCCCACAGTTCTGTTAGTTCTTAGAATCTCATAGGAGTTTCTATTGGTAAATTTGGGAGTTGTAGAAAGAAGACACATATGGAGGCTGAAACAACACCTATTAATGTGAATATGAAGAATCAATGCTTTCATTTCCAAGGATTTGACCATTTTCAAGCTGAGAACACCAAAAAACGAAGTTATGACCCTTCAAGATTGAAATGAGAGTGAATAGAAGTGTGGAAATGTCAAAGTAGTGGAAGCATGCTATTAAGGTGGAGAAGCAAGTCAATGTAAGAAACAAACATTATAGCTTATCCCACAGTTCTGTTAGCTCTTTGAATCTTATAGAAGTTTTTATTAGTGAATTTGGGAGTTTTAGAAAGAATACACATATGGAAGCTGAAACAACACCTATTGATGTGAATATGAAGAATCAATGCTTTCATTTCCAAGGATTTGACCATTTTCAAGCTGAGAACACCAAAAACGGAGTTATGACCCTTCAAGATAAAAATGAGAGTGAATAGAATTGTGGAAATCTCAAAGTAGTTAAAGCATGCTATTAAGGTGGAGAAGCAAGTCAAAGTAAGAAACAAACAATATAGCTTATCCCACATTTCTGTTAGTTCTTTGAATCTCATAGGAGTTTCTATTGGTAAATTTGGGAGTTTTAGAAAGAATACACATATTGAAGCTGAAACAACACCTATTAATGTGAATATGAAGAATCAATGCCTTCATTTCCATGGATTTGATCATATTCAAGCTGAGAATCCTAAAAACAGAGTTATGACCTATCAAGATAGAAATGATAGTGAATAGAAGTGTGGAAATCTCAAAGTAGATGAAGCTTGCTATTAATGTGGAAAAGAAGTCAAAGTAAGAAACAAACATTATAGTTTATCCCACAGGTCTGTTAGTTCTTAGAATCTCATAGGAGTTTCTATTGGTGAATGTAGGAGTTTTAGAAAGAAGACACATATGGAGGCTGAAACAACACCTATTGATGTAAATAAAAAGAATCAATGCTTTCATTTCCAAGGATTTGACCATTTTCAAGCTGAGAACACCAAAAGCGAAGTTATGACCCTTCAAGATTGAAATGAGAGTGAATAGAAGTGTTGAAATGTCAAAGTAGTGGACGCATGCTATTAAGGTGGAGAAGCAAGTCAAAGTAAGAAACAAACATTATAGCTTATCCCACAGTTCTGTTAGCTCTTTGAATCTTATAAAAGTTTTTATTAGTGAATTTGGGAGTTTTAGAAAGAATACACATATGGAAGCTGAAACAACACCTATTGATGTGAATATGAAGAATCAATGCTTCCATTTCCAAGGATTTGACCATTTTCAAGCTGAGAACACCAAAAGCAGGTTATGACCCTTCAAGATAAAAATGAGAGTGAATAGAATTGTGGAAATCTCAAAGTAGTTAAAGCATGCTATTAAGGTGGAGAAGCAAGTCAAAGTAAGAAACAAACAATATAGCTTATCCCAAATTTCTGTTAGTTCTTTGAATCTCATAGGAGTTTCTATTGGTAAATTTGGGAGTTTTAGAAAGAATACACATATCGAAGCAGAAACAACACCTATTGATGTCAATATGAAGAATCAATGCTTTCATTTCCATGGATTTGATCATATTCAAGCTGAGAATCCTAAAAACAGAGTTATGACCTATAAAGATAGAAATGAGATTGAATAGAAGTGTTGAAGTCTCAAAGTAGTTGAAGCATGCTATTAAGGGGGAGAAGAAGTCAAAGTAAGAAACAAACATTATAGTTTATCCCACAGTTCTGTTAGTTCTTAGAATCTCATAGGAGTTTTATTGGTGAATTTGGGAGTTGTAGAAAGAAGACACATATGGAGGCTGAAACAACACCTATTGATGTGAATATGAAGAATCAATGCTTTCATTTCCAAGGATTTGACCATTTTCAAGCTGAGAACACCAAAAATGAAGTTATGACTCTTCAAGATTGAAATGAGAGTGAATAGAAGTGTGGAAATGTCAAAGTGGGGGAAGCATGCTATTAAGGTGGAGAAGCAAGTCAATGTAAGAAACAAACATTATAAGCTTATCCCACAGTTCTGTTAGCGCTTTGAATCTTATAGAAGTTTTTATTAGTGAATTTGGGAGTTTTAAAAAGAATACACATATGGAAGCTGAAACAACACCTATTGATGTGAATATGAAGAATCAATGCTTTCATTTCCAAGGATTTGACCATTTTCAAGCTGAGAACACCAAAAACGGAGTTATGACCCTTCAAGATAAAAATGAGAGTGAATAGAATTGTGGAAATCTCAAAGTAGTTGAAGCATGCTAATAAGGTGGAGAAGCAAGTCAAAGTAAGAAACAAACAATATAGCTTATCCCACATTTCTGTTAGTTCTTTGAATCTCATAGGGGTTTCTATTCGTAAATTTGGGAGTTTTAGAAAGAATACACATATTGAAGCGAAACAACACCTATGGATGTGAATATGAAGGATCAATGCTTTCATTTCCATGGATGTGAGCATAGTCATGTTGAGAATCCTAAAAAAGAGAGTTATGAACCTTCAAGATACAAATGAGAGTGAATAGAAGTGTTGAAGTCTCAAAGTAGTTGAAGCATGCTATTAAGGGGGAGAAGAAGTCAAAGTAAGAAACAAACATTATAGTTTATCCCACAGTTCTGTTAGTTCTTAGAATCTCATAGGAGTTTCTATTGGTAAATTTGGGAGTTGTAGAAAGTAGACACATAAGGAGGCTGAAACAACACCTATTGATGTGAATATGAAGAATCAATGCTTTCATTTCCAAGGATTTGACCATTTTCAAGCTGAGAACACCGAAAACGAAGTTATGACCCTTCAAAATTGAAATGAGAGTGAATAGAAGTGTGGAAATGTCAAAGTAGTGGAAGCATGCTATTAAGGTGGAGAAGTAAGTCAATGTAAGAAACAAACATTATAGCTTATCCCACAGTTCTGTTAGCTCTTTGATTCTTATAGAAGTTTTATTAGTGAATTTGGGAGTTTTAGAAAGAATACACATATGGAAGCTGAAACAACACCTATTGATGTGAATATGAAGAATCAATGCTTTCATTTCCAAGGATTTGACCATTTTCAAGCTGAGAACACCAAAAACGGAGTTATGACCCTTCAAGATAAAAATGAGAGTGAATAGAATTGTAGAAATCTCAAAGTAGTTAAAGCATGCTATTAAGGTGGAGAAGCAAGTCAAAGTAAGAAACAAACAATATAGCTTATCCCACATTTCTGTTAGTTCTTTGAATCTCATAGGAGTTTCTAATGGTAAATTTAGGAGTTTTAGAAAGCATACACATATTGAAGCAGAAACAACACCTATTGATGTGAATATGAGGAATCAATGCTTTCATTTCCATGGATTTGATCATATTCAAGCTGAGAATCCTAAAAACAGAGTTATGACCTATCAAGATAGAAATGAGAGTGAATAGAAGTGTTGAAGTCTCAAAGTAGTTGAAGAAAGAAGACACATATGGAGGCTGAAACAACACCTATTGATGTGAATATGAAGAATCAATGCTTTCATTTCCAAGGATTTGACCATTTTCAAGCTGAGAACACCAAAAATGAAGTTATGACTCTTCAAGATTGAAATGAGAGTGAATAGAAGTGTGGAAATGTTAAAGTAGTGGAAGCATGCTATTAAGGTGGAGAAGCAAGTCAATGTAAGAAACAAACATTATAGCTTATCCCACAGTTCTGTTAGCTCTTTGAATCTTATAGAAGTTTTTATTAGTGAATTTGGGAGTTTTAGAAAGAATACACATATGGAAGCTGAAACAACACCTATTGATGTGAATATGAAGAATCAATGCTTTCATTTCCAAGGATTTGACCATTTTCAAGCTGAGAACACCAAAAACGGAGTTATGACCCTTCAAGATAAAAATGAGAGTGAATAGAATTGTGGAAATCTCAAAGTAGTTGAAGCATGCTAATAAGGTGGAGAAGCAAGTCAAAGTAAGAAACAAACACTATAGCTTATCCCGCATTTCAGTTAGTTCTTTGAATCTCATAGGAGTTTTATTGGTAAATTTGGTAGTTTTAGAAAGGAGACACATATGGAAGCGAAACAACACCTATTGATGTGAATATGAAGAATCAATGCTTTCATTTCCATGGATTTGATCATATTCAAGCTGAGAATCCTAAAAACAGAGTTATGACCTATCAAGATAGAAATGAGAGTGAATAGAAGTGTTGAAGTCTCAAAGTAGTTGAAGCATGCTATTAAGGGGGAGAAGAAGTCAAAGTAAGAAACAAACATTATAGTTTATCCCACAGTTCTGTTAGTTCTTAGAATCTCATAGGAGTTTCTATTGGTAAATTTGGGAGTTGTAGAAAGAAGACACATAAGGAGGCTGAAACAACACCTATTGATGTGAATATGAAGAATCAATGCTTTCATTTCCAAGGATTTGACCATTTTCAAGCTGAGAACACCAAAAAAACGATGTTATGACCCTTCAAGATTGAAATGAGAGTGAATAGAAGTGTGGAAATGTCAAAGTAGTGGAAGCATGCTATTAAGGTGGAAGCAAGTCAATGTAAGAAACAAACATTATAATTTATCCCCAGTTCTGTTAGTTCTTAGAATCTCATAGGAGTTTATATTGGTAAATTTGGGAGTTGTAGAAAAGAACATATGGAAGCTGAAACAACACCTATTGATGTGAATATGAAGAATCAATGCTTTCATTTCCAAGGATTTGACCATTTTCAAGCTGAGAACACCAAAAACGGAGTTATGACCCTTCAAGATTGAAATGAGAGTGAATAGAAGTGTGGAAATGTCAAAGTAGTGGAAGCATGCTATTAAGGTGGAGAAGCAAGTCAAAGTAAGAAAAAATCTTTATAGCTTATCCCACAGTTCTGTTAGCTCTTTGAATCTTATAGGAGTTTTTATTAGTGAATTTGGGAGTTTTAGAAAAAATACACATATGGAAGCTGAAACAACACCTATTGATGTGAATATGAAGAATCAATGCTTTCA
>CM051378.1:1003614-1051583 GCA_028015245.1 Cardamine occulta
AATCCTAAAAAACAGAGTTATATTATTGAGATAGAAATGAGAAGTAAATAGAAATTATTGGGAAATTAATAAAAGTAGTGGAAGTATGCACAATAAGGTGGAGAAAGCGAGTCAAAGTAAGAAACAAGCATTATAAACAGATCCAACAGTTCTGTTAGTTCTTTGAATCTCATAAGAGTTTCTATTGGCCAAATTTGGGAGTTTTAGAAAGAATACATGTTGAAGCTGAAACAACACCTATTTGTATGAATATGAAGAATCAATGCTTTCATTTTGCATAGTTTGATCATATCTAATTTGAGAATCCTAAAAACAGGTTATGACTTATCAGGAATAGAATTAAGAGTGAGGCAGAAGTGTTGAAGTCTCCAAGTAGTTGGCAGCATTTTATTAAGGGGAGAAATCCAGTAAGAAGCAAGGCATTATAAGTATCCACCAGGTTGTGTTAGTTCTTAGAATCTCATAGGAGGTTTTATTGGTGAATTTGAGGGTTGTAGAAAGAAGACACATATGGAAGCTGAAACAACACCTATTGATGTGAATATATGAAGAACAAATGTTTTCATTCCAAGAATTTGACCATTTCCAGAGTTGAGAACCCCCACCATGAGTTATGACCCTTCAAGATAGAAATGAGAGTGAATTGAAGTGTGGAAATATCAAAGTAGTGGAAGCATGCTATTCAGGTGGAGAAAGCAAGTCAAGTAAAACAAACATTACTAACCCCATAAACAGTTCTGTTAGTTATTTGAATCTCGTAGGGTTTCTAATAAGTAAATTTCGGAGTTTTAGAAAGAATACACATATTGAAGCTGAAGCAACACCTATTGATGTAAAGATCTGAAGAATCAATGTTTTCATTTCCAAGAGATTTGACCATTTTCAAGTGAGAACACCAAAAAACGGAGTTATGACCCATAGAGTTAGAAATGAGAGAGTGAATAGAAGTGTAAGAAATCTCAAAGTAGTTAAAAGCATGCTATTAAGGTGGAGAAGCAAGTCAAAATAAGAAACAAACATTATAGCTTATCCCACAGTTCTGTTAGCTCTTTGAATCTTATAGGAGTTTTTATTAATTGAATTTCGGAGTTTTAGAAATAGAACTTAAATATGGAAGGTAAAACAACTTTTATTGATGTGAATATGAAGAATCAAATGCTTTCATTTCCAGGATTTGACCATTTTCCTAAGTGAGAACACCAAAAACAGAGTTATGACCTTCAAGATAGAAATGAAAGTGAATTGAAATTGTGGAAATGTCAAAGTGGTAGGCGTCCTTTATGAAGGTGGGAAGCGAAATCCCAGTAAGAAACAAACAGTATAGCTTATCAAGCAGTTCTGTTAGTTCTTTGAATCTCATAGGAGTTTCTAATATATGACCAAATTTGGGGAGTTTAGAAAAGAATACACATATTGAAGCTGAAACAACACCTATTGATCGCGAATATGAAGAATCAATGCTTTCATTTCCATGGATTTGATCATATTATTTAAGGAGAATCCTAAAAGCGAGTTATGACCTATCAAGATAAAATGAGAGTGAATAAGAAGTATGGCAATGTCAAAAGTAGTGGAAGTATACTGTCAGGGTGGAGAAGCAAGTCAAAGTAAGAAACAAACATTATAACGATCAGCAGTTCTGTTGGATTCTTTTGAATCTAAAAGCCAGAGTTTCTATTGGTAAATTTAGGAGTTTAGAAAGAATTTACATATTAGGCTGAAACTAACACCTATTGATGTGAATATGAAGAATCAATGCTTTCATTCCATAAGATTTGATCATATTCAAGCTGAGAATCCTAAAAAGCAGAGTTATGACTTATCGAGATAGAAATAAGAGTAGATAGAAGTGTTGAAGTCTCAAAGTAGTTGAAGCATGCTATTAAGAGAGGAAGTCAAAGTAAGAAACAAACATTATAGTTTATCCACAGTTGTGTTAGTTCTTAGAAATCTCATAGGAGGTTTTATTGGTGAATTTGGGAGTTGTCGAAAGGAAGACACATATGGAAATTTTGAAACAACTTTTATTGATGTGAATATGAAGAGAATGAATGCTTTCGTTTCCAAAGATTTGACCATTTCCAAGTTGAGAACACCAAAAACGGAGTTATGACCCTTCCAAGATAGAAATGAGAGTGAATAGAAGTGTGGAAATGTCAAAAATGGTAGAAGCATGCTAATAAGGTGGAAGAAAGCGATTCAAAATGAAAACAAACATTATAAGCTTATCAAACAGTTCTGTTAAGGTTGCTTTGAATCTCATAGGGTTTCTAATGGTAAATTTGGGAGTTTAGAAGAATGCACATAGTGAAGCTGAAACAACACCTATTGATGCGAATATGAAGAAGAATCAATGCTTTCATTTCCATGGATTTGATCATATTCCAGTGAAAATCCTAAAAACAGAGTTATGACCTATCAAGATAAGAAATGAGAGTGAATAGAAGTGTGGAAGTATCAAAGTGGTAGGTATAATAATGGAGTGGAGAAGCCAAGTCAAAAAGTAAGAAACAAACATTATGAACTGATCCAGCAGTTCTGTTGATTCTTCAGATCTCATAAGAGTTTTCTGTTAGTAATTTGGGAGTTTTGGAAAGAATTTGCATATTGAAGCTGAAACAACACCTATTGATGTGAATATGAAGAATCAATGCTTTCATTTCCATGGATTTGATCATAATAAAGATGAGAGAATCCTAAAACAGAATTATGACTTATCAAGATAGAAATAAAGTGAATAGAAGTGTTGAAGTCTCCAAAGTGGTTGGAAGCATGATATTAGGGGGAAAAGAAAGTCGAAAGTAAAGAAACAAACATTATGGACTTATCCCACAGTTGTGTTAGTTCTTAGAATCTCATAGGGAGGTTTTATTGGTGAATTTGGGAGTTGTGAAAGAAGACGCATATGGGGCTAAACAGCACCCTATTGATGTAGATATATGAAGAATGAATACTTTCGTTTCCAAGATTTGACCATTTTCAAGTTGAGAACACCAAAAGCGGAGTTATGACCCTTCAAGATAGAAATGAGTGATGAATAGAAGTGTAGGAAATATCAAAGTAGTGGGAAGCATGCTATTAAGGTGGAGAAGCAAGTCAAAGTAAGAAACAAATATGAAAGCAAATCCATGATTACACATCTGGATTAACGGAATCACCACAAGAGTTTACATTAGTAGAATTTAGGAGTTTTAGAAAGAATACACATATTAAAGCTGGAAACAACACCTATTGATGTGAATATGAAGAATCAATGCTTTCATTTCAAAAGAATTGACCATTTTCAAAATTTGAGAACACACCAAAACGGAGTTATGACCCTTGAAGATAGAAATGAGAGTGAATTGAAGTGTAGAAATCTCAAAGTAGGAGATTCATGCTATTAAGGTGGAGAAGCAAGTCAAAATAAGAAACAAACATTACCAAACATCCCCACAGTTCTGTTGGCTCTTTGAATCTTATAGGAGTTCCTATTGGTGAATTTGGGAGTTTAGAAAGAACCTGTAAGGTAAACAACACCTATTGATGTGAATATGAAGAATCCAATGCTTTCATTTCCAAGGATTTGACCATTTCTAGCTGAGAACACCAAAACAGAGTTATGACCCTTCAAGATCGAAATGAGGAAAAAGATTGAGTGTGGAAATGTCAAAGTAGTGGAAGCTTCTTTCACGAAGGTGGAGAAGCAAGTTAAAGTCGGAAAGCAAACGTTATAACTTATCAAAGACAGTTCTGTTAGTTCTTTGAATCTCATGGAGTTTCTAATGGTAAATTTGGGAGTTTTAGAAAAGATACACATATTGAAGCTGAAACTAATTCCTATTGATGTGAATATGAAGAATCAATGCTTTCATTTCCATGGATTTGATCATATTCAAAATTTGAATCCTAAAAACAGAGTTATGACCTATCAAGATAGAAATGAGAATGAATAGAAGAGTGGAAGTGTCAAAGTAGTGGAAGTATGCTATCCAGGTAGAGAAGCAAGTCAAAGTAAGAAACAAACATTATAAGCTTATCCAGCAGTTCTATGGATTCTTTAGATCTCATAAGAGTTTCTGTTTAGTAAGGGTGGGAGTTTTAAAAAGAGATACTACACATATTGAAGCTGAAACAACACCTATTGATGTGAATATGAAGAATCAATGCTTTTCATTTCCATGGATTTGATCATATTCAAGCTGAGAATCCTAAAAACTGAAGTTATGACCTATCAAGATGAGGAAATGAGAGAGTGAATAGAAATGTTGAAGTCTCCAAAGTAGTTGGGCGTTACAGTAAGAGGAGAAAGAAATCAAAGTAAGAAACAAACATTATAGTTTTTTCACAGTTGTGTTGGATTCTTAGAATCTCATAGAGGTTTTATTATGTGGTGAATTTGGGAGTTGTAGAAAGAAGACACATATGGAGGCTGAAACAACACCTATTGATGATGTGAATATATATGAAGAATGAATCACTTTCGTTTCCAAGAGTTGACCATTTCAAATTTGAGAACACCAAGCAGAAAGTTATGACCCTTCAAGATAGAAATGAGAGTGAATAGGGGTGTGGAAATGTCAAAGTAGTGGAAGCATGCTATTAAGATCAGAGAGAAAGCAAGTCAAAGTAAGAAACAAAATATTATAGCTTATCCACTTGATTTCTGTTAATTCTTTAAGATCATAGGAGTTTCTATTGAAGTAGAATTTGGAGTTTTAGAAAGAATGCACATATTGAAGCTGAAACAACACCTATTGATGTAGATATGAAGAATCAATGCTTTCATTCCAAGGATTTGACCATTTTCAAGCTGAAGACACCAAAAATGGAGTTATGACCCATAGAGATAGAAATGAGAGTGAATATAAGTGTAGAAATCTCAAAAGTAGTTAAAGCATGCTATTAAGGTGGAGAAGCAAGTCAAAGTAAAAACAAACATTATAAACATCCACAGTTCATATTGGCTCTTTAAGATCTTATAGGAGTTTTTATTGGTAATTTAGAGGTTTAGAAAGAAGAGCGTATATGGAAAATGAAACAACACCTATTGATGTGAATATGAGAAGAATCAATGCTTTTTCATTTCCAAAAGTTTGACCATTTTCCTAGCAAAGAACACCAAAAACAGAGTTATGACCCATCAAGATAGAAATGAGAGTGAATAGAAGTGTGGAAATGTCAAGTAATTAGAGCATGCTATTAAGGTGGAGAAATGCGTCAAAGTAAAACAAATATTATAAGCTTATCTAACAGTTGATAGTTCTTTTGAGATCTCATAAGTATTTCCTATTGGTAAATTTGGGAGTTTTAGAAAAATACACATATTGAAGCTGAAACAACACCTATTGATGTGAATATGAAGAATTAATACTTTCATTTCCATGGATTTGATCATATTAAAGCTGAGAATCCTAAAACAGAGTTATGACTTATCAAGATAGAAATAAGAGTGAATAGAAGTGTTGAAGTCTCCAAAGTAGTTGAAGCATGCTATTAAGGGGAGAAGAAGTCAAAATGAAAACAAACATTATAGTTTATCCCACAGTTGTATTGGTTCTTTAGAATGTAAGCAAGGGTTTTATTGGTGAATTTGGGAGTTGTAGAAAGAGGAGGGCACATATGGAGGCTGAAACAACACCTATTAGTGTGAATATAAAGAATGAATGCTTTTCATTTCCAAAGATTTGACCATTTTCAAGTTGAGAACACCAAAAACGGAGTTATGACCCTTGAATGACCGAAATGAAAGAGTGAATAGAGAGTGTGGAAATGTCAAAGTAATGGAAGCATGCTATTAAGGTGGAGAAAACCAAGTCAAAATGAGAAACAAATAATATGAAACAAATCAACAGATTCTGTTGATTCTTTGAATCTCATAAGAGTTTCTATTAGTAAATTTGGGAGTTTAGAAAGAATGTCTACGTATTAAAGTGAAACGACACCTATTGATGTGAATACCAGAAAAGGTAATGCTTTCATTTCCATGGATTTGATCATATTAAAGCTGAGAATCCTAAAACAAGTTATGACTTATCAAGATAGAAATAAAGTGAATAAAGTGTTGAAGTCTCAAAGTAGTTGAAGCATGCTATTAAGGGGAGAAAAAAGTCAAAGTAAGAAACAAACATTATAGTTTATCCCGCAGTTGTGTTAGTTCTTAAAGAATCTCATAGGAGAGTTTTATTGGGCAGATTTAGAGGAGTTGTAGAAAGAAGACACATATGGAGGCTGAAACTAACACCTATGATGTGAATATGAAGAATAGATACTTTCATTTCCAAAAGATTTGACCATTTTCAAGTTAAAGAACACCAAAAGCAGGAGTTATGAGAAGCCCTTCAAGATTAAATAAGAGTGAATAGAGAAGTGTGGAAATGTCAAAGTAGTGAAGCATGCTATTAAGGTGGAGAAAGCAAGTCAAAGTAAGAAACAAATATTATAAGCTTATCCAGCAATTTCTATTGGTTCTTTGAATCCCCTAAGAGTTTACATTACAGTAAATTTGGGAGTTTTAGGAAGAATTTACATATTAAAAATTTTGAAACAACACTATTGATGTGAATATGAAGAATCAATGCTTTCATTTCCAAGATTGACCATTTCAAGCTAGAGAACACCAAAAGCAGGGTTATGACCCTTCAAGATAGAAATTGGAGTGAATAGAAGTGTAGAAATCTCAAAGTAGTTAAAGCGTGCTATTAAGGTGGAAATGATCAAAATAAGAAACAAACGATATAGCTTATCCACAGTTCTGTTAGCTCTTTGAATCTTATAGGGTTTTTATTGGTGAATTTGGGAGTTTTAGAAAGAAGACACATATGGAAGCTGAAACCTTGCCTATTGATGTGAATATGAAGAATAATCTTTCATTTCCAAGGATTTGACCATTTTCCTTGGCGAGTACCAAAAGCTGAGTTATGGCCCTTCAAGATAGAAATGAGAGTGAATTGAAGTGTGGAAATCATCAAAATGAGTGCACATGCTACGAAGGTGGAGAAAGAAAGTTAAAGTAAGAAACAAACATTATAGCATATCAAACAGGTTACATTGGTTCCCTGAATCTCGTAGGAGTTTCTAATAGTGAGATTTGGGGTTTTAGAAGAAGATGCATATTGAAGCTGAAACAACACCTATTGATGTGAATATGAAGAATCAATGTTTCATTTCCATGGATTTGATCATATTCAAGCTGAGAATCCTAAAAAGCAGAGTTATGACCTATGCTCGAAGATAGAAATGAGAATGAATAGAGAAGGAGTGGAAGTGTCAAAGTAGTGGAAGTATGCTATTAGATTGGAGAAAGCAAGTCAAAGTAAGAAACAAACATTGTAAACGATCAACAGTTCTGTTAGTTCTTTGAATCTCATAAGAGTTTCTGTTAGTAAATTTGGGAGTTTTAAAAGAATACACATATTAGTGAAAGCAGCACCTATTGATGTGAATGAAGAATCTATTCTTTCATTTCCATGGATTTGATCATATTCAAGCTGAAATCTAAAAACAAGTTATGACCTATCAAGATAGAAATGAGAGTGAATAGAAGTGTTGAAGTCTCAAAAGTAGTTCCAGGCATGCTATTAAGGGAGAGAAGAAGTCAAGTAAAGAAACAAACATTATAGTTTTCCTACAGTTGTGTTGGATTCTTAGAATCTCATAGGAGGTTTTATTGGTGAATTTGGGAGTTGTAGAAAGAGGAGCACATATGGAGGCTGACCAACACCTATTGATGTGGTCACAGAAGAATGAATGCTTTCATTTCCCAAGATTTGACCATTTTCAAGTTGAAACACCAAAAAGCAAGAAGTTATGACCCTTGAAGATAAGAAATGAGAGTGAATAGAAGTGTGGAAATGTCAAAGTGAGTAGAAGCATGCTATTAAGGTGGAGAAAGCAAGTCAAGTAAAAAACAAATATTATAGCTTATCCAAGCAGTTCTGTTAGTTCTTTGAATCTCATAGGAGTTTCTATTTAGTAAATTTGGGGAGTTTAGAAGGTACACATATTGAAGCTGAAAGCAAAACACCTGGCCAATTAATGAATATAAAGAAAGAATCTAATCTTTTTTTCGTTTCCAAGATTTGACCATTTCAAGTGAGAACACCAAAAATGGGTTATGACCCTTCAAGATCGAAATGAGAGTGAATTGAAGTGCTTAGAAATCTCAAAGTAGTTAAGCATGCTATTAAAGGTGGAGAAGCCAAAGTCAAAATAAAAACAAACGTATAAACATCACCCGATTACGGTAGCTCTTCAGATAAATAGGAGTTTTATTGGTGAATTTGGGAGTTTTAGAAACAAGACATGTATATGGAAGCTGAAACAACACCTATTGATGTGAATATATGAAAGAATCCGTGCTTTCATTTCAAGGATTTGACCATTTCTAGCTAGGAACACCAAAAACGGAGTTATGGCCTTTCAAGATAGAAATGAAAGTGAATAAGAGGTGTGGAAATGTCAAGTAGTGGAAGCATGCTATTAAGGTGCGAAGCAAGTCAAAGTAAGAAACAAATATTATAAACATCTAACAGTTCTGTTAGTTCTTTGGATCTCATAAGTGTTTTACTATTGGTAAATTTGGGAGTTTAGAAAGAATACATATTGTTTGAGAAAGCTTTATTGACACCTATTGATGTGAATATGAAGAATCAATGCTTTTCATTTCCATGGATTTGATCATAATAAAAGCTGAGAATCCTAAAAAACAGAGTTATGACTTATCTAGATGGAAATAAGAGTGAATAGAAGTGTTGAAGAGTCTCAAAGTAGTTGAAGCGTGCTATTAAGGGGGAGAAAGTCAAGTAAAGAAACAAACATTATAGTTTTTCCCACAGTTATATTGGTTCTTAGAATCTCATAGGAGGTTTTATTGGTGGTGAATTTGGGAGTTGTAGAAAGAAGACACATATGGAGGCTGGAAATGACACCTATTGATGTGAATATGAATCTTTTTTTTCGTTCGAAAGATTTGACCATTTTCAAGTTGAGAACACCAAAAAACAGAGTTACTTGACCCTTCAAAGATAGAAATGAGAGTGAATAGAAGTGTGGAAATGTCAAAGTAGTGGAAAGCATGCTAATAAGGTGCGAAGCGAAGTCAAAGTAAGAAACAAATAATATAGTATCCACTTGATTCACATTGGTTCTTTGAGATCTCTTAAAGTTTCTATTGGTAAATTTGGGGTTTAGAAGAATACACATATTAAAGCTGAAACAACACCCTATTGATGTGAATATGAAAAGAATCAAAATGCTTTCATTTCCAAGTTTGACATTTCGAAGTGAGAACACAGCGAGCGGAGTTATGACCCTTCAAGATAGAAATGAGTGAATAGAAGTGTGGAAATCTCCAAAGTAGTTAAAGCATGCTATTAAGGTGGAAAGCAAGTCAAAATAAAACAAGCATTATATTATCCCACAGTTCTGTTAAAACTCTTTGAATCTTATAGGGTTTTATTGGTGAATTTGGGAGTTTTAGAAAGAAGACATATATGCAAGCTGAAACAGCACCACCTAACCAATTGAATATGAAGAATCCATTATTTCATTTCCAAGGATTTGGCCATTTCTGGCTGAGAACACCAAAAAACAGAGTTACTTATTTACATGAGATAGAAATGAGAGTGAATCGAAGTATGGAAATGTCAAAGTAGTGGAAGCATGCTATTAAGGTGGAGAAAGCAAGTCAAAGTAAGAAACAAATATTATAAACTTATCTAACAGTTCCAATAGTTCTTTCAATCTCATAAGAGTTTCATTAGTAAATTTCGGGTTTTTAGAAAGAATACACATATTGGAAAGCTGGCTCGACACCTATTGATGTGAATATGAAGAATGAATGCTTTCATTTCCCAAAGATTTGACCATTTCCAAGTTGAGAACACCAAAAACAGAGTTATGACCCTTAAAGTTAGAAATAAGAGTGAATAGAGGTGTGGAAATGTCAAAGTAGTGGAAGCATGCTATTAAAGTGGAGAAACAGAGTCAAAATAAGAAACAAACATTATAGCTTAATAAACAATTCTGTTGGTTCTTTGAATCTCTTAGGAGTTTCTAATAGTAAATTTGGGAGTTTTAGAAAGAATACACATATTGAAGATGAAACAACACCTATTGATGTGAATATGAAGAATCCCTGCTAACATTTTCATGGATTTGATCATATTTAAGCTGAGAATCCTAAAACCAGAGTTATTGACCTATCCTTGATAGAAATGAGATTGAATAGAAGTGTGGAAGTGTCAAGTAGTGGAAGTATACTATTAAGGTGGAGAAGCAAGTCAAAGTAAGAAACACACATTATAAAGGCTTATCCAGCAGTTCTGTTGGTTCTTTGAATCTCTTATGAGTTTTCTGTTAGTAAATTTGGGAGTTTTAGAAAAAAAACACATAATGAAGCTGAAACAACACCTATTGATGTGAATATGAAGAATCAATGCTTTCATTTCCATGGATTTGATCATATTCAAGCTGAGAAACCTAAAAGCGGAGTTATGACCCTAGAAGATAAAAATGAGAGTGAACTAGAAGTGTGGAAATGTCAAAGTAGTGGAAGCATGCTATTAATTGGAAAGCAAGTCAAGTAAGAAACAAACATTATAGCTTATCCAACAGTTCTGTTAGTTTTCTTGAATCTCATAGGAGTTTCTAATGGTAAATTTGGGAGTTTTTAGAAAGAATACACATATTGAAGCTGAAACAACACTATTGATGTGAATATGAAGAATCAATGCTTTCATTTCCATGGATTTGATCATATTCAAGATGAGAAATCCTAAAACAGAGTTATGACCTATCTAGATAGAAATGAGAGTGAATATAAGTGTTGAGAGTCTCAAAGTAGTTGAAACTTCATGCTATTGAGGGGAGAAAGAAGTCAAAATGAGAAACAAACATTATAGTTTTCCCCGGTTGTGTTAGCTTCTTAGAATCTCATAGGAGGTTTATTGGTGTATTTGGGAGTTGTGGAAAAAAGGCACATATGGGCTGAAACAACACCTATTGATGTGAATATGAAGAATCAATGCTTTCGTTTTCAAAGATTTGACCATTTTCAAGTTGAGAACACCAAAAGCGGAGTTATGCACCCTTGAAGATAGAAATGAGAGTGAATAGAAGTGTGGAAATGTCAAATAGTGGAAGCATGCTATTAAGGTCGGAGAAGCAGATTCAAAGTAAGAAACAAACTTATGGCCTATCAAACAGTTCTGTTGGTTCTTTGGATCTCATAGGAGTTTCCCCTATAGGTAAATTTGGGGTTTTAGAAAGGATCGCACATATTCAAGCTGGAAACAACACCTATTGTTTTGAATATGAAGAATCCAATGGCTTTCCCATTCCATGGATTTGATCATATTCAAGCTGAGAATCCTAAAAAGTGAGTTATGACCTATCATGATAGAAATGAGAGTGAATAGAAGTGTGGAAGTGTCAAAGTAGTGGAAGTTACCCCAATAAGGTGGAGAAGCGAGTCAAAGTAAAAAACAAACATTACCAAGCTTATCCACAGTTCCATTAGTTCTTTGAATCTCTTAGGAATTTCTATGGGTAAATTTGGGAGTTTTAGAAAGAATACACTTATTGAAGCTGAAACAACACTAATGATGTGAATATGAAGAATCAATGCTTTCGTTTCCATGGGTTTGATCATATTGAAGCTGAGAATCCTAAAAACAGAGTTATGACCTATCAAGATAGGAAATGAGAGTGAATAGGAAGTGTGGAAATGTCAAAGTATTGGAAGCATTACTATTAAGGTGGAGAAGCAAGTCAAAGTGAGAAACAAACATTTTTAGCTTATCCAACAGTTCTGCTTCCAGTTTTTTGAATCTCGTAGGAGTTTTATTGGTAGGAATTTGGGAGTTTTAGAAAGAATGCACATATTGGAATTTGAAACAACACCTATTGATGTGAATACTGAAGAATCAATTCTTTCATTTCCATGGATTTGAAGTCATATGCAAGCTGAAGATCCTAAAAACAGAGTTATGACCTATCCAAGATAGAAGTGAGAGTGAATAGAAGTGTTGAAGTCTCAAAGTAGTTCGAAGCATGCTATTAAGGGGAGAAGAAGTCAAAGTAAGAAACAAACATTATAGTTTTTCCCACAGTTGTGCTAGTTCTTAGAATCTCATAGGAGGTTTTTGTTAGTGAATTTGGGAGTTGTTAGAAAGAAACGCATATGGAGACTGAAACAACACCTATTGATGTGAATATGAAGAATCGATACTTTCATTCCAAAGATTTGACCATTTTCAAGTTGAGAACACCAAAAAGGGGTTATGACCCTTCAAGATAGAAATGAAATTGAATAGAAATGTGGAAATGTCAAAGTAATTGAGAGCATGCTATTAAGGTGGAGAAGCAAGTCAAAGTAAGAAACAAGCATTATAGCTTATCAAAACCAGTTCCGTTAGTTCTTTGAATCTCATAGGAGTTTCTAATAGTAAAGTTGGGAGTTTTAGAAAAGGAATACACATATTCAAGCTGAAACAACACCTATTGATGTGAATATGGAGAATCAATGCTTTCATTTCCATAGATTTGATCATATTCAAGCTGAGAATCCTAAAACAGAGTTATGACCTATCAAGCTGATAGGAAATGAGAGTGAATAGAATTTTGGAAGTGTCAAAGTAATGGGAGTATACTATTAAGGTGGAGAAGCGAGTCAAAGTAAAAACAAACAGTATAGCTTATCCAACAGTTCTGTTAGTTCTTTAAGATCTCATAAGAGTTTCTATTGATAAATTTGGGAGTTTAGAAAGAATACTCTTATTGAAGCTGAAACAGCACCCTATTGATGTGAATATGAAGAATCAATGCTTTCATTTCCATGGATTTGATCATATTCAAGCTGAGAATCCTAAAACAGAGTTATGACCTATCAAGATAGGAAATGAGAGTGAATAGAAGTGTGGAAATATCAAAGTAGTGGAAGCGTGCTATTAAGGTGGAGAAGCAAGTCAAAGTAAAGAAACAAACATTTTGGCTTATCCAGCAGTTCCGTTAGTTTTTTGAGATCTCATAGGAGTTTCTAATGGTAAATTTGGGAGTTTTAGAAAGAATACACATATTGAAGCTGAAACAACACCTATTGATGCGAATATGAAGAATCAATGCTTTCATTTCCATAGATTTGATCATATTCAAGCTGAGAATCCCTAAAACAGAGTTATGACCTATCAAGATAGAAATGAGAGTGAATAGAAGTGTTGAAGTCTCTCAAAGTAGTTGGAAGCATGCTATTAATGGGGAGAAGAAGTCAAAGTAAGAAAAAACATTATAGTTTTTCCCACCAGTTGTGTTGGATTCTTGGAATCTCTTAGGAGTTTTATTGTAATTTAGAGGTGTAAAAAAAGACACATATGGAAGCTGAAACAACACCTATTGATGTGAATATGAAGAATCAATACTTTCATTTCCAAAAAAAGATTTGACCGTTTTCAAGTTGAGAAACACCAAAAACAGAAATTATGACCCTTGAGATAGAAATAGAGTGAATAGAAGTGTGGAAATGTCAAAGTAGTGGAAGCATGCTATTAAGGTGGGAGAAGCAAGTCAAATATGAAACAAACATTATAGCTTATCCGAGGATTCCGTTAGCTCTTTGAATCTTATAGGAGTTTTATTGGTGAATTTGGGAGTTTTAGAAAGAAGACATATATGGAATTTGAAACAACACCTATTGATGTGAATATGAAGAATCAATGCTTTCATTTCCAAGGATTTGACCATTTTCTAGCTGAGAACACCAAAAACAGAGTTATGACCCTTCAAGATAGAAATGAGAGTGAAGAGAAGTGTGGAAATGTCAAAGTAGTGGAAGCATGCTATTAAGGTGGAGAAGCGAGTCAAAGTAAAAACAAATATTATAAGCTTATCTAACAGTTCTGTTAGTTCTTTGAATCTCATAGAGTTTCTGTTAGTAAATTTCAGAGTTTTAGAAAAGAATACACATATGTGAAGCTGAAACAACACCTATTGATGTGAATATGAAGAATCAATGCTTTTCATTTCCAAGATTTGACCATTTTCAAGTTGAGAACACCAAAAACGGAGTTATGACCCTTGAAGATAGAAATAAGAGTGAATAGAGGTGTGGAAATGTCAAAGTAGTGGAAGGCATGCTATTAAGGTGGAGAAGCAAGTCAAAAGTAAGAAAACAAACATTATAGCTTATCAAACAGTTCTGTTAGTTCTTTGAATCTCATTTAGAGTTTCTTGATGTAGTAAATTTGGGAGTTTTAGAAAGAATACACATATTGAAGCTGAAACAACACCTATTGATGTGAATATGAAGAATCAATGCTTTCATTTCCATGGATTTGATCATATTCAAGGTGAGAATCCTAAAAACAGAGTTATGACCTATCAAGATAGAAATGAGAGTGAATAGAAGTGTGGAAATGTCAAAGTAGTGGAAGCGTGCTATTAAGGTGGAGAAAGCAAGTCAAAGTAAGAAACAAACATTTTAGCTTATCCAACAGTTACATTGGTTTTTGCAATCTCAAAGGAGTTTCGAGTGGTAAATTTGGGGGTTTTAGAAAGAATACACATATTGAGGCTGAAACAACACCTATTGATGTGAATATGAAGAGATGAATGCTTTCATTTCCAAGATTTGACCATTTTCAAGTTGAGACACACCAAAAGCGGGGAGTTATGACCCCTTCAAGATAGAAATAAGAGTGAATAGAGGTGTGGAAATGTCAAAGTAGTGGAAGCATGCTATTAAGGTGGAGAAGCAGAGTCAAAGATGAAACAAGCATTATAGCTTATCAAACAGTTCTGTTAGTTCTTTGAATCTCGTAGAGTTTATTGGTAAATTTGGGTTTGTTTTAGAAAGAATACACATATTGAAGCTGAAACAACACCTATTGATGTGAATATGAAGAATCAATGCTTTCATTTCAAGGTTTGATCATATTCAAGCTAAGAATCCTAAAACAGAGTTATGACCTGTCAAGATAGAAATGAGAGTGAATAGAAGTGTGGAAATGTCGAAGTAGTGGAAGCATGCTATTAAGGTGGAGAAGCAAGTCAAAGTAAGAAACAAACATTTTGGCTTATCCAACAGTTCTGTTAGTTTTTAAATCTCATAGGAGTTTCTAATGGTAAATTTGGGAGTTTTTAGAAAGAATACACATATTGAAGTAGAAACAACACCTATTGATGTGAATATGAAGAATCAATGCTTTCATTTCCATGGATTTGATCATTTTCAGGCTGAGAATCCTAAAACAGAGTTATGACCTATCAAGATAGAAATTGTGAGTGAATAGAAGTGTTGAAGTCTCAAAGTAGTTGAAGCATGCTATTAAGGGGAAAGAAGTCAAAGTAAGAAACAAACATTATAGTTTTTCCCACAGTTGTGTTAGTTCTTAGAATCTCATAGGAGGTTTTATTGGTGAATTTGGGAGTTGTAGAAAGAAGACACATATGGAGGCTGAAACAACACCTATTGATGTGAATATGAAGAATCAATGCTTTCATTTCCAAAGATTTGACCATTTTCAAGTTGAAAACACCAAAAACGGAGTTATGACCCTTCAAGATAGAAATGAGAGTGAATAGAAGTGTGGAAATGTCAAAGTAGTGGAAGCATGCTATTAAGGTGGAGAAGCAAGTCAAAGTAAGAAACAAACATTATAGCTTATCAAACAGTTCTGTTAGTTCTTTGAATCTCATAGGAGTTTCTAATGGTAAATTTGGGAGTTTTAGAAAGAATACACATATTGAAGCTGAAACAACACCTATTGATGTGAATATGAAGAATCAATGCTTTCATTTCCATGGATTTGATCATATTAAAGCTGAGAATCCTAAAAACAGAGTTATGACCTATCAAGATAGAAATGAGAGTGAATAGAAGTGTTGAAATGTCAAAGTAGTGGAAGCATGCTATTAAGGTGGAGAAGCAAGTCAATGTAAGAAACAAACATTATAGCTTATCCCACAGTTCTGTTAGTTCTTTGAATCTCATAAGAGTTTCTATTGGTGAATTTGGAGTTTAGAAAGAAGACACATATTGAAGCTGAAACAGCACCCTATTGATGTGAATATGAAGAATCAATGCTTTCATTTCCATGGATTTGATCATATTAAAGTGAGAATCCTAAAAACAGAGTTATGACCTATCATTGATAGAAATGAGAGTGAATAGAAGTGTGGAAGTGTAAAAGTAGTGGAAGTATACTATGAAGGTGGAGAAAGCAAAGTCAAGTAAAAACAAACATTATAGCTTATCAACAGTTCTGTTAGTTCTTTGAATCTCTAAGAGTTTATATTGAGTAAATTTGGGAGTTTTAGAAAGAATACACGTATTAAAGCTGAAACAACACCTATTGATGTGAATATGAAGAATCAATGCTTTCATTTTAAGGATTTGACCAAATTCAAGGTGAGAACACCAAAAAGCGAGTTATGACCCTTCAAGATAGAAATCAGAGTGAATAGAAGTGTAGAAATCTCCAAAGTAGTTAAAGCATGCTAATGAGGTGGAGAAGCAAGTCCAAAATAAAGAAACAAACATCCACAGTTCTGTTAGCTCTTTGAATCTTATAGGAGTTTTTATTGGTGAATTTGGGAGTTTTAGAAAGAAGACATATATGGAAGCTGAAACAACACCTATTGATGTGAATATGAAGAATCAATGCTTTCATTTCCAAGGATTTGACCATTTTCTATTGAAACACCAAAAACAAGTTATGACCCTTCAAGATAGAAATGAGAGTGAATAGAAGTGTGGAAATGTCAAAGTAGTGGGAGCATGCTATTAAGGTGGAGAAGCAAGTCAAAGTAAGAAACAAATATGTATGAACTTATCTAACAGTTCTGTTAGTTCTTTGAATCTCATAAGAGTTTCTATTGGTAAATTTTAGAGTTTTAGAAAGAATACACATATTGAAGCTTGAAACAACACCTATTGATGTGCATATGAAGCACAGATGCTTTCATTTCCAAAGATTTGACCATTTTCAAGTTGAGTACACCAAAAACGGAGTTATGACCCTTCAAGATTGAAATAAGAGTGAATAGAGGTGTGGAAATGTCAAAGTAAGTGGAAGCATGCTATTAAGGTGGAAAAGCAAGTCAAAGTGAGAAACAAACATTATAGCTTGTCGAACAGTTACATTAGTTCTTTGAATCTCATTAGGGTTTCTATTGGTAAATTTGGGGTTTTAGAAAAGAATACACATATTGAAGCTGAAACAACACCTATTGATGTGAATATGAAGAATCAATGCTTTCATTTCCAAGGATTTGATCATATTCAAGCTAGGAATCCTAAAACCGAGTTATGACCTATCAAGATAGAAATGAGAGTGAATAGAAGTGTGGAAATGTCAAAGTAGTGGGAAGCATGCTATTAAGGTGGAGAAGCAAGTCAAAGTAAGAAACAAACATTTTAGCTTATCCACAGTTACATTGGTTATTTGAATCTCATAGGAGTTTCTATTGGTAAATTTGGGAGTTTTAGAAAGAATACACATATTGAAGCGGAAACAACACCTATTGATGTGAATATGAAGAATCAATGCTTACATTTTCATGGATTTGATCATATTCAAGCTGAGAATCCTAAAAACAGAGTTATGACCTATCAAGATAGAAATGAGAGTGAATAAAAGTGTTGAAGTCTCAAACTAGTGTAAACATGCTATTAAGGGGAGAAGAAGTCAAAGTAGAAACAAACATTATAGTTTTTCCCACAGTTGTGTTAGTTCTTAGAATCTCATAGGAGGTTTATTGGTGAATTTAGGAGTTGTAGAAAGAAGACACATATGAGGCTGAAACAACACCTATTGATGTGAATATGAAGAATCGATGCTTTCATTTCCAAGGATTTGACCATTTCGAAGTTGAAAAACACCAAAAACGGAGTTATGACCCTTCAAGATAGAAATGAGAGTGAATAGAAGTGTGGAAATGTCAAAGTAGTGGAAGCATGCTATTAAATTGGAGAAAGCAAGTCAAAGTAGAAACAAACATTATAGCTTATCAAACAGTTCTGTTAGTTCTTTGAATCTCATAGGAGTTTCTAATGGTAAATTTGAGAGTTTTAGAAAGAATACACATATTGAAGCTGAAACAACACCTATTGATGTGAATATGAAGAATCAATGCTTTCATTTCCATGGATTTGATCATATTCAAGCTGAGAATCCTAAAAACAGAGTTATGACCTATCAAGATAGAAATGAGAGTGAATAGAAGGGTGGAAATGTCAAAGTAGTGGAAGCATGCTATTAAGGTGGAGAAGCAAGTCAAAGTAAGAAACAAGCATTATAAAGCTTATCCAACAGTTCTGTTAGTTCTTTGAATCTCATAAGAGTTTTCTATTGGTAAATTCGGGAGTTTTAGAAAGAATACACATATTAAAGCTGAAACAACACCTATTGATGTGAATATGAAGAATCAATGCTTTCATTTCCATGGATTTGATCATATTAAGCTAAGAATCCTAAAACAGAGTTATGACCTATCAAGATAGAAATGAGAGTGAATAGAAGTGTTGAAGTCTCAAAGTAGTTGAAGCATGCTATTAAGGGGAGAAGAAGTCAAGTAAGAAACAAACATTATAGTTTTTCCCACAGTTGTGTTAGTTCTTAGAATCTCATAGGAGGTTTTATTGGTGAATTTGGGGGTTGTAGAAAGAAGACACATGTGGATGCTGAAACAACACCTATGGATGTGAAGATGAAGAACCAATGCTTTCATTTCAAAGATTTGACCATTTTCAAGTTGAAAACACCAAAAACTGGAGTTATGACCCTTCAAGGTAGAAATGAGAGTGAATAGAAGTGTGGAAATGTCAAAGTAGTGGGAAGCGTGCTATTAAGGTGAGAAGCAAGTCAAAGTAAGAAACAAATATTATAGCTTATCTAACAGTTCTGTTAGTTCTTTGAATCTCATAAGAGTTTCTATTGTAAATTTGGGAGTTTTAGAAAGAATACACATATTGAAGCTGAAACAGCACCTATTGATGTGAGATATGAAGAATCAATGCTTTCATTAACATGGATTAGATCATATTCAAGCTGAGAATCCCAAAAAAAAAGTTATGACAAATCAAGATAGAAATGAAAGTGAATAGAAGTGTGGAAATGTCAAAGTAGTGGAAGCATGCTATTAAGGTGGAGAACCAAGTCAAAGTAAGAAACAAACATTTGAAAACATCCAACAGTTCTGTTGGTTTTTTGAATCTCATAGGGTTTCTAATGGTAAATTTGGGAGTTTTTGAAAGAATACACATATTGAAAGCTGAAACAACACCTATTGATGTGAATATGAAGAATCAATGCTTTCATTTCCATGGATTTGATCATATTCAAAATGAGAATCCTAAAAACAGAGTTATGACCTATCCAAGATAGAAATGAGAGTGAATAGATGTGTTGAGGTCACAAAGCAGTTGAAGCATGCTATTAAAGGGGAAAGAAGTCAAGTAAAGAAACAAACATTATAGTTTTTCCCCACAGTTGTGTTAGTTCTTAGAATCCTATAGGAGTTTTATTGGTGAATTTGGGAGTTGTAGAAAGACACATATGGAGGCTGAAACAACACCTATTGATGTGAATATGGAAGAATCAATGCTTTCATTTTCAAAGTGTTTGACCATTTCAAGTTGAAACACCAAAGCAGAGTTATGACCCTTCAAAGATGAAAATGAGAGTGAATAGAAGTGTGGAAATGTCAAAGTAGTGGAAGCATGCTATTATGGTGGAGAAGCAAGTCAAGTAAGAAACAAATATTATAGCTTATCTAACAGTTCTTTTAGTTCTTTGAATCTCATAGAGTTTTTTATTAGTAAATTTGGGAGTTTTTAGAAAGAATACACATATTGAGCTGAAACAACACCTATTGATGTGAATATGAAGAATCAATGCTTTCATTTCCAAAGATTTGACCATTTCAATTGAGAACACCAAAAGCGGAGTTATGACCCTTGAAGATAGAAATGAGAGTGAATAGAAGTGTGGAAATGTCAAAGTAGTGGAAGCATGCTATTAAAGGTGGAGAAGCAAGTCAAAGGAAGAAACAAACATTATAGCTTATCAAAGAGTTCTATTAGTTCTTTGAATCTCATAGGGGTTTCTAATGGTTAATTTGGGAGTTTTAGAAAGAATACATATTGAAGCTGAAACAACACCTATTGATGTGAATATGAAGAATCAATGCTTTCATTTCCATGGATTTGATCATATTCAAGCTGAGAATCCCAAAATTGGAGTTATGACCCTTCAAGATAGAAATGATAGTGAATAGAAGTGTTGAAGTCTCAAAGTAGTTGAAGCATGCTATTAAGGGGGAGAAGAAGTCAAAGTAAGAAACAAACATTATAGTTTTTCCCACAGTTGTGTTAGTTCTTAGAATCTCATAGGAGGTTTTATTGGTGAATTTGGGAGTTGTAGAAAGAAGACACATATGGAGGCTGAAACAACACCTAATGATGTGAATATGAAGAATCGATGCTTTCATTTCCAAAGATTTGACCATTTTCAAGTTGAAAACTTACCAAAAAGCAGGAGTTATGACCCTTCCAAGATAGAAGTGAGAGTGAATAGAAGTGTGGAAATGTCAAAGTAGTGGAAGCATGCTATTAAGGTGGAGAAGCAGGACAAGGTAAGAAACAAATATTATAGCCTATCGAACAGATCGGTGAGTTCTTTGAATCTCATAAGAGTTTCTATTGGTAAATTTGGGAGTTTTAGAAAGAATACACATATTGAAGCTGAAACAACACCTATTGATGTGAATATGAACAATCAATGCTTTCATTTCCAAAGATTTGACCATTTTCAAGTTGAGAACACCAAAAACGGAGTTATGACCCTTCAAGATAGAAATGAGAGTGAATAGAAGTGTGGAAATGTCAAAGTAGTGGAAGCATGCTATTAAGGTGGAGAAGCAAGTCAAAGTAAGAAACAAACATTATAGCCTATCAAACAGTTCTGTTAGTTCTTTGAATCTCATAGGAGTTTCTAATGGTAAATTTGGGAGTTTTAGAAAGAATACACATATTCAAGCTGAAACAACACCTATTGATGTGAATATGAAGAATCAATGCTTTCATTTCCATGGATTTGATCATATTCAAGCTGAGAATCCTAAAAACAGAGTTATGACCTATCATGATAGAAATGAGAGTGAATAGAAGTGTGGAAGTGTCAAAGTAGTGGAAGTATACTATTAAGGTGGAGAAGCAAGTCAAAGTAAGAAACAAGCATTATAGCTTATCCCATAGTTCTGTTAGTTCTAAGAATCTCATAGGAGTTTCTAATGGTAAATTTGGGAGTTTTAGAAAGAATACACATATTGAAGCTGAAACAACACCTATTGATGTGAATATGAAGAATCAATGCTTTCATTTCCATGGATTTGATCATATTGGTGAGAATCCTAAAACGAGTTATGACCTATCATGATAGAAATGAGAGTGAATAGAAGTGTGGAAGTGTCAAAGTAGTGGAAGTATACTATTAAGGTGGAAGCAAGTCAAAGTGAGAAACAAACATTATAGCTTATCAACAGTTCTGTTAGTTCTTTGAATCTCATAAAGTTTACATTAGTAAGTTTGGGGAGTTTTAGAAAGAATACACATATAGAAGCTGAAACAACACCTATTGATGTGAATATGAAGAATCAATGCTTTCATTCCCATGGACTTGATGAAATTGAAGCTGAGAATCCTAAAAAATAGAGTTATGACTATCAAGATAGAAATGAGAGTGAATAGAAGTGTTGAAGTCTCAAAGTAGATGAAACATGCTATTGAGGGGAGAAGAAGTCAAAGTAAGAAACAAACATTATAGGTGGTCGGACAGTTGTGTTGGGTCTTGAATCTCATAGTAGGTTTTATTGGTGGATTTGGGGGTTGTAGAAAGGAGACACATATGGAGGTTGAAACAACGCCTATTGATGTGAATATGAAGACTCAATGCTTTCATTTCCAAAGAGCTCACCATTTTCAAGTTGAAAACACCAAAACGAGTTATGACCCTTCAAGATAGAAATGAGAGTGAATAGAAGTGTGGAAATGTCAAAGTAGTGGAAAGCATGCTATTATGGTGGAGAAGCAAGTCAAAGTAAGAGACAAATATTATAGCTATCTAACAGTTCTTTTAGTTCTTTGAATCTCATAAGAGTTTTTATTAGTAAATTTGGAGTTTAGAAAGAATACATATTGAAGCTGAAAGCTACACTATTGATGTGAATATGAAGAATCAATGCTTTCATTTCCAAGGATTTGACCATTTTCAAGTTGAGAGAACACCAAAAGCGGAGGTTATGACCCTTGAAGATAGAAATGAGAGTGAATAGAAGTGTGGAAATGTCAAAGTAGTGGAAGCATGCTATTAAGGTGGAGAAACAAGTCAAAGTAAGAAAGCAAACATTATAGTTTATAAACGGCTTCCATTAGTTCTTTGAATCTCATAGGAGTTTCTAATGGTTAAATTTGGGAGTTTTAGAAAAGAATACACATATTGAGGGCTGAAACAACACCTATTGATGTGAATATGAAAAATCAATGCTTTCATTTCCATGGATTTGATCATATTCAAGCTGAGAATCCTAAAAACAGAGTTATTACCTATCAAGATAGAAATGAGAGTGAATAGAAGTGTGGAAGTTTCGAAGTGGTTGAAGCATGCTATTAAGGGGAGAAGAAAGTCAAAGTAAAGAAACAAACATTATAGTTTTTCCTGATTGTGTTGGATTCTTAGAATCTCATAGGAGGGTTTTATTGGTGAATTTGGGAGTTGTAGAAAGAATACACATATGAGGCTGAAACAACACCTATTGATGTGAATATGAAGAATCAATGCTTTCATTTCCATGGATTTGATCATATTCAAGTGAGAATCCTAAAACAGAGTTATGACCTATCAAGATGAAATGAGAGTGAATAGAAGTGTTGAAGTCTCAAAGTAGTTGAAGCATGCTATTAAGGGAGAAGAAGTCAAAGTAAGAAACAAACATTATAGTTTTTCCCCACAGTTGTGTTAGTTCTTAGGAATCTCATAGGAGTTTTATTGGTGAATTTGGGAGGTTGTAGAAAGAATACACATATGGAGGCTGAAACAACACCCAATGATGTGAATATGAAGAAGGTCAATGCTTTCATTTCCAAAGAGTTGACCATTTTCAAGTTGAAAACACCAAAAGCGGAGTTATGACCCTTCAAGATAGAAATGAGAGTGAATAGAAGTATGGAAATGTCAAAGTAGTGGAAGCATGCTATTAAGGTGGAGAAGCAAGTCAAAGTAAGAAACAAATATTATAGCCTATCTAACAGTTCTGTTAGTTCTTTGAATCTCATAAGAGTTTCTATTAGTAAATTTAGAGGAGTTTTAGAAAGAATACACATATTAATTTGAAACAACACCTATTGATGTGAATATGAAGAATCAATGCTTTCATTTCCAAAGATTTGACCATTTTCAAGTTGAAAACCAAAAAGCAGGTTATGACCATGAAGATAGAAATGAGAGTGAATAGAAGTGTGGAAATGTCAAAGTAGTGGAAGCACTGCTATTAAGGTGGAGAAAGCAAGTTAAAGTAAGAAACAAACATTATAGCTTATCAAACAGTTCTGTTAGTTCTTTGAATCTCATAGGAGTTTCTAATGGTAAATTTGGGATTTTTTAGAAAGAATACACATATTGAAGCTGAAACAACACCTATTGATGTGAATATGAAGAATCAATGCTTTCATTTCCATGGATTTGATCATATTAAGTTGAGAATCCCAAAAAAGAGTTATGACCTATCATGATAGAAATGAGAGTGAATAGAAGTGTGGAAGTGTCAAAGTAGTGGAAGTATACTATTAAGGTGGAGAAGCAAGTCAAAGTAAGAAACAAACCGTATAAGCTTATCCATGAGTTCTGTTAGTTCTTTGAATCTCATAAGAGTTTCTATTGGTAAATTTGGGAGTTTTAGAAAGAATACACATATAAAGCTGAAACAACACCTATCGATGTGAATATAAAGAATCAATGCTTTCATTTCCATGGATTTGATCATATTCAAGCTGAGAATCCTAAAAATAGAGTTATGACGTATCGAGATAGGAAATGAGAGTGAATAGAAGTGTTGAGAATCTCAAAATAGTTGAAGCATGCTATTAAGGGGGAGAAGAAGTCAAAGTAAGAAACAAACATTATAGTTTATCCCACAGTTGTGTTAGTTCTTAGAATCTCATAGGAGGTTTTATTGGTGTATTTGGGAGTTGTAGAAAGAAGACACATATGGAGGCTGAAACAACACCTATTGATGTGAATATGAAGAATCAATGCTTTCATTTCCAAAGATAGAGTTATGACCCTTCAAGATAGAAATGAGAGTGAATAGAAGTGTGGAAATGTCAAAGTAGTGGAAGCATGCTATTAAGCTGGATAAGCAAGTCAAAGTAAGAAACAAACATTATATCTTATCCAACAGTTCTGTTAGTTCTTTGAATCTCATAAGAGTTTCTATTGGTAAATTTGGGAGTTTTAGAAAGTATACACATATTCAAGCAGAAACAAAACCTATTGATGTGAATATGAAGAATCAATGCTTTCATTTCCATGGATTTGATCATATTCAAGCTGAGAATCCTAAAAACAGAGTTATGACCTATCAAGATAGAAATGAGAGTGAATAGAAGTGTGGAAATGTCAAAGTAGTGGAAGCATGCTATTAAGGTGGAGAAGCAAGTCAAAGTAAGAAACAAACATTATAGCTTATCCAACTGTTCTGTTAGTTCTTTGAATCTCATAGGAGTTTCTAATGGTAAATTTCAAAGTTTTATAAAGAATACACATATGGAGGCTTAAACAACACCTATTGATGTGAATATGAATAATCTATGCTTTCATTTCCAGGGATTTGATCATATTCAAGCTGAGAATCCTAAAACAGAGTTATGACCTATCAAGATAGAAATGAAAGTGAATAGAAGTGTTGAAGTCTGAAAGTAGATTGAAGCATGCTATTAAAGGGGAGAAGAAGTCAAAGTAAAAACCAAACATTATAGTTTTTCCCACAGTTGTGTTAGTTCTTAGAATTTTATAGGGGTTTTATTGGTGAATTTGGGAGTTGTAGAACGAAGACACATATGGAGGCTGATACAACACCTATTGAAGTGAATATGAAGAATCAATGCTTTCATTTCCAATGGTTTGACCATTTTCGAGTTGAGAACACCAAAAAGGTTAGTTATGACCCTTCATGATAGAAATGAGAGTGAATAGAAGTGTGGAAATGTCAAAGTAGTGGAAGCATGCTATTAAGGTGGAGAAGCAAGTCAAGTAAGAAAGCAAATATTATAGCTTATCTAACAGTTCTGTTAGTTCTTTGAATCTCATAAGAGTTTCTATTGGTAAATTTGGGAGTTTTTAGAAAAGAATACACATATTGAAGTTGAAACAACACCTATTGATGTGAATATGAAGAATCAATGCTTTCATTCAAGGATTTGATCATATTCGGTGAGAATCCTAAAAACAGAGTTATGACCTATCAAGATAGAAATGAGAGTGAATAGAAGTGTGGAAATGTCAAAGTAGTGGAAGCATGCTATTAAGGTGGAGAAGCAAGTCTAAGTAAAGAAACAAACATTTTAGCTTATCCAACAGTTCTGTTGGTTATTTGAATCTCATAAAAGTTTCTAATGGTAAATTTGGGAGTTTTAGAAAGAATACACATATTGAAGCTGAGACAACACCTATTGATGTGAATATGAAGAATCCAATGCTTTCATTTCCATGGATTTGATCATATTCAAATTGAGAATCTAAAAACAGAGTTATGACCTATCAGATAGAAATGAGAGTGAATAGAAGTGTTGAAGTCTCAAAATAGTTGAAGCATGCTATTAAGGAGAAAGAAGTCAAGTAAGAAACAAACATTATAGTTTATCCCACAGTTGTGTTAGTTCTTAGAATCTCATAGGAGGTTTTTATTGGTGTATTTGGGAGTTGTAGAAAGAAGAGCAGCATATGGGCTGAGCAACACCTATTGATGTGAATATGAAGAATCAGTGCTTTCATTTCCAAAGATTTGACCATTTTCAAGTTGAGAACACCAAAAGCGGAGTTATGACCCTTCCAGATAGAAATGAGAGTGAATAGAGGTGTGGAAATGTCAAAGTAGTGGAGGCATGCTATTGAAGGTGGAGAAAGCAAGTCAAAGTAAGAAACCAAACATTATAGCTTATCCAACAGTTCTGTTGGTTCTTTGTATCTCATAGGAGTTTCTAATAGTAAATTTGAGAGTTTTAGAAAGAATACACATATTGAAGCTGAAACAACACCTATTGATGTGAATATGAAGAATCAATGCTCTCATTGCCAAAGATTTGACCATTTTCAAGTTTAGAATCCCAAAAACAGAATTATGACCCTTAAGATGAAATGAGAGTGAATAGAAGTGTGGAAGTGTCAAGTAGTGGAAGTATTATATTAAGGTGAAAGAAGCAAGTCAAGTATAGAAACAAACATTATAACAATCCAATAGTTACGTTGGTTCTTTGAATCTCTATAAGAGTTTCTATTGGTAAATTTGGGAGTTTTAGGAAGAATACACATATTGAAACTGAAACAAACCTATTGATGTGAATATGAAGAATCAATGCTTTCATTTCCAAGGATTTGATCATATTCAAACTGAGAATCCTAAAAATAGAGTTATGACATATCCAAGATAGAAATGAGAGTGAATAGAAGTGTGGAAATGTCAAAGTAATGGAAGCATCCTATTAAGGTGGAGAAGCAGAGTCAAAGTATAGAAACAAACGTTTTAGCTTATCCAACAGTTCCGTTGGTTTTTTGAATCTCATAGGAGTTTCTAATGGTAAATTTGGGGAGTTTTAGAAAGAATGCACATGTTGAAGCTGAAACGACACCTATTGATGTGAATATGAAGAATCAATGCATTCATTTCCAGGGATTGGATCATATTCAAGCTGAGAATCCCAAAAACAGAGTTATGACCGATCAATATAGAAATTAGAGTGAATAGAAGTGTGGAAATGTCAAAGTAGTGTAAGCGTGCTTTATTAAGGTGGAGAAAGGTCAAAGTAAGAAACAAACCCATTATAGCTTATCCAAGTGTTCCATTAGTTCTTTGAATCTCGTAGGAGTTTCTAATGGTAAATTTGAGATTTTGAAGAAGGCACATATGGAAGCTGAAACAACACCTAATGATGTGAATATGGATAATCTATGCTTTCATTTCCATAGATTTGATCATATTCAAATTGAGAATCCTAAAAACGAGTTATGACCTATCAAGATAGAAATGAGATTGAATAGAAGTGTTGAAGTCACGAAAGTAGTTGAAGCTTTATGCTATTAAGGGGAGAAGAAGTCAAAGTAAGAAACAAACGTTATAGTTTTTCCCACCAGTTGTGTTGGATTCTTCCAATTTTATAAGAGGTTTTATTAGTGAATTTGGGAGTTGTAGGAGAAGACACGTATGGAGGCTGATCCTCCAGCACCTAATGATGAGACTCTGAAGAATCGTCTTTGGCACTGCCAACATTTGACCATTTTCCAGTTGAGAGCACCAAACGTAGTTATGACGCGTCATGATAGAAATGAGAGGTGAATAGAAGTGTGGAAATGTCCAAGTAGTGGAAGCATGCTATTAAGGTGGAGAAAACGCAAGTCCAGTAGAAACAAATATTATAAAAACTATCTAATAGTTCTATTAGTTCTTTGAGATCTCATAAGAATTTCTATTTATTTAAATTTGGGAGTTTTAGAAAAGAGAATACACATATTGAAGCTGAAACAACTCTTATTTGATGTGTATATGAAGAATCAAAAATATTGTTTCCAAGGATTTGATCATATTCGATTGAGAATCCTAAAACAGAGTTATGACCTATCAAGATAGAAATGAGATGTGAATAGAGATTTTGGAAATGTCCAAAGTAGTGGAGCGTGCTATTAAGGTGGAGAAGCAAGTCAAAGTAAAGAAGCAAACAATTTAAGCATATCCAACAGTTCTGTTGGTTTTGAATCTCATAGGGTTTCTAATAGTGGAGTTGGGAGTTTTAGAAGAATACATATTGAGCTGAAACAACACCTATTGATGTGAATATGAAGAATCAATGCTTTCATTTCCATGGATTTGATCATATTCAAATTGAGAATCCCTAAAAGAGAGTTATGACCTATCAAGATGGAAATGAGAGTGAATAGAAGTGTTTGAAGTCTCAAAATAGTTGAGCATGCTATTAAGGGAAAAAGAATTCAAAGTAAAAAGCAAACATTATAGTTTATCCTACAGTTGTATTGGTTCTTAGAATCTCATAGGGAGGTTTTTATTGGTGTATTTGGGAGTTGTAGAAAGAAGACACATATGGAGCTGAAACAACACCTATTGATGTGGATATGAAGAATCATTGCTTTCATTTCCAAAGATTTGACCATTTTCAAGTTGAGAACACCAAAAAGCTGGGTTATGACCCTTCAAGATAGAAATGAGAGTGAATAGAAGTGTGGAAGTGTCCAAGTAGTGGAAGCATGCTATAAGGTGGAGAAGCTAGTCAAGTAAGAAACACAAGCATTATAAACAATCCAGCAGTTCTGTTAGTTCTTTGAATCTCATAGGAGTTTTAATAGTAAATTTGGGAGTTGTTGGAAGAATACACGTATTGAAGCTGAAACAACACCTATTGAGTGTGAATATGAAGAATCAATGCTTTCATTTCCAAAGATTTGTCCATTTTCAAGTTGAGAACACCTTAAACGGAGTTATGACCCAGCAAGATAGAAATGAGAGTGAATAGAAATGTGGAGATGTCAAGTATTGGAAGTATTCTAAATAAGGTGGAGAAGCAATCCCAATGAAAACAAACATTATAACTATCCAACAGACCTGTTAGTTCTTTTGAGATCTCACAGAGTTTCTATTAGTAAATTTGGGAGTTTTAGAAAAGAATACACATATAGGAAACTGAAACAACACCTAATGAGTGTGAGATATGAAGAATCAATGCTTTCATTTCCAAGGATTTGATCATATTCAAGCTGAGAATCCTAAAAAGAAAGTTATGACCTATCAAGATAGAAATGAGAGTGAAAGATAGAAGTGTGCAAATGTCAAAATGGTGGAAGCATCCTATTAAGGTGGAGAAAACAAGATCAAAGTAAGAAACAAACATTTTAGCTTATCCAACAGTTCCGTTGATTTTTTGAATCTCATAGGAGTTTCAATTGGTCAATTTGGGAGTTTTAGCAAGAATACACATGTTGAAGCTGAAACAACCTTCATTGATGTGAAGATATGAAAAGGAATCAATTTTATCATTTCCATGGATTTGATCATATTCCAACTGAGAATCCTAAAAACAGAGTTATGTTTTATCAAGATAGAAATGAGAGTGAATAGGAAATGTTGAAGTCTCCAAAGTAGTTTGAGCGTACTATTAAGGAGAAGAAGTCAAAGTAAAAAGAACAAACATTACTGGATTTCACACAGTTGTATTGGTTCTTAGAATCTCATAGGAGGTTTTAATGGTGGTGGTGAGTTGTAGAAAGGAGGAGCACATGTGGAGCTGAAACAACACCTATTGATGTGAATATGAGAGAATCAATGGACTATCATTTCCAAAGATTTGACCATTTTCAAGTTAAGAAAACACCAAAGCATGAGTTATGACCGTTCAAGATCAGAAATAATTAGTCAGATAGAAGTGTAGAAATATCAAAGTAGTGGAAGCATGCTATTAAGATTGAGCAAGTCAAAGTAAAAACAAATATTGTAAACTGATCTAACAGTTCCATTAGTTCTTTGAATCTCATAAGAGTTTCCATTGGTAGAATTTAGGAGTTTTAGAAAGAATACACATATTGGAATTTGAAACAACACCTGTGTGATGTGAATATAAAGAATCAATGCTTTCATTTCCAAGGATTTGAGTCATATTCAAGCTGAGAATACTAAAACCGAGTTATGACCTATCAAGATAGAAGTGAGAGTGAATAGAAGTGTGGAGGATATCAAATTAGTGGAAGCATCCTATTAAGGTGGAGAAGCAAGTCAAGTAAGAAACAAACATTTTAGCTTATCCAACAGTTACATTGGTTTTTTGAATCTCATGGGAGTTTCCTAATAATAAAGTTGGGAGTTTAGAAAGAATACACATATTGAAGCTGAAACCAACACCTATTGATGTGAATATGAAGAATCAATGCTTTCATTTCCAGATTTGATCATATTATTGAGAATCCTAAAACGAGTTATGACCTATCAAGATAGAAATGAGATTGAATAGAAGTGTGGAAATGTCAAAGTAATGGAAGCATGCTATTAAGGTGCAGAAGCAATAAGTAAGAAACAGACATTATAGTTTTTCCCACAGTTGTGTTAGTTGCTAGAATCTCCTTAGGAGTTTTATTGGTGAATTTGGGAGTTGTGGAAAGAAGACACATATAAGTTGACAACACCTATTGATGTGAATATGAGAGAATCAATGCTTTTTCATTTCAAGGATTTGATCATATTCAAGCGAGAATCCTAAAAACAGAGTTGTGACCTATAAAGATAGAAATGAGAGTGAATAGAAGTATGGAAATGTCAAAGTAATGGAAGTATACTATTAAGGTGGAGAAAGCGAGTCAAAGTAAAAAACAAACATTATAATTTTATCAACCAGTTCTGTTAGTTCTTTGAATCTCATAGGAGTTTCTAATGGCTAAATTTGGGAGTTTTAGAAAAGAATACACACATTGAAGGCTGAACAGCACCTATTGATGTGAATATGAAGAATCAATGCTTTCATTTCCATGGATTTGATCGTATTCAATCTAGAATCCTAAACAGGAGTCATGACACTATCATGATAGAAATGGAGTAAACAGAAGTGTGGAAGTGTCAAGTAATTGAAGTATACTCTTAAGGTTGAGAAGCAAATCAAAGTAGAAACCAAACATTATAACTATCCAACAGTTCCATTGGTTCTTTGAATCTCATAAGAGTTTCTATTGGTAAATTTGGGAGTTTTTAGAAAGAATACACATATGAAGCTGAAACAACACCGATTGATGTGAATATGAAGAATCAATGCTTTCATTTCCATGGATTTGATCATATTCGAGCTGAGAATCCAAAAATAGAGTTATGACCTATCAAGATAGAAATGAGAGTGAATAGAAGTGTTGAAGTCTCAAGTAGTTGAGGCATGCTATTAGGGAGAAGAAGTCAAAGTAAGAAACAAACATTATAGTTTTTCCACAGTTGTGTTAGTTCTTAGAATCTCATAGGAGTTTTATTGGTGAATTTGGGAGTTGTAGAAAGAAGACACATATGGAGGCTGAAACAACACCTATTGATGTGAAAATGAAGAATCAATGCTTTCATTTCCAAAGATTTGACCATATTCAATTGGGAATCCTAAAAGCGAGTTATGACCCTTAAAGATAGAAATGAAAGTGAATAGAAGTGTGAAATGTCAAAGTAGTGGAAGCTTGCTATTAAGGTGGAGAAGCAAATCAAAGTTAAGAAACAAACATTAAAAACTTATCCAACAGTTCTGTTAGTTCTTTGAATCTCGTAAGAGTTTATTGGTAAATTTGGGAGTTTTAGAAAGAATCCACGTATTGAAGCTGAAACAACACCTATTGAGTGTGAATATGAGAGAATCAAGGCTTTCATTTCCATGGTTTGATCATATTCAAGGTAGAACACCAAAAGCGGAGTTATGACCCTTCAAGATAGAAATGAGAGTGAATAAAAGTGTAGAAATCTCAAAGTAGTTAAAGTATGCTATTAAGGTGGAGATATGAAGTCAAAGTAAGAAACAAACATTAGAAACTTATCCCACGGTTTCGTTAGCTCTTTGAATCTTATAGGACTTTTATTAGTGAATTTGGGAGTTTTTAGAAGAATACACATAGGGAAGCTGGAACAACACCTATTGATGTGATTTATGAAGAATCAATTTTTTCATTTCCAAGTTTGACCATTTATAAAGTTTGAGAACACCAAAAATAGAGTTATGACCCTTCAAGATAGAAATGAGAGTGAATAGAAGTGTGGAAATGTCAAAGTAGTGGAAGCATGCTATTAAGCTGGATAAGCAAGTCAAAGTAAGAAACAAACATTATATCTTATCCAACAGTTCTGTTAGTTCTTTGAATCTCATAAGAGTTTCTATTGGTAAATTTGGGAGTTTTAGAAAGTATACACATATTGAAGCTGAAACAAAACCTATTGATGTGAATATGAAGAATCAATGCTTTCATTTCCATGGATTTGATCATATTCAAGCTGAGAATCAGAAAAACAGAGTTATGACCTTTCAAGATAGAAATGAGAGTGAATAGAAGTGTGGAAATGTCAAAGTAGTGGAAGCATGCTATTAAGGTGGAGAAGCAAGTCAAAGTAAGAAACAAACATTATAGCTTATCCAACTGTTCTGTTAGTTCTTTGAATCTCATAGGAGTTTCTAATGGTAAATTTGAAAGTTTTAGAAAGAAGACACATATGGAGGCTGAAACAACACCTATTGATGTGAATATGAATAATCTATGCTTTCATTTCCAT
Organism: Cardamine occulta; assembly: GCA_028015245.1. Lineage (NCBI taxonomy): Eukaryota > Viridiplantae > Streptophyta > Magnoliopsida > Brassicales > Brassicaceae > Cardamine > Cardamine occulta. Next base: position 1,036,144 of record CM051378.1, read on the forward strand.
GGATTTGATCATATTCAAGCTGAGAATCCTAAAAACAGAGTTATGACCTATCAAGATAGAAATGAGAGTGAATAGAAGTGTTGAAGTCTGAAAGTAGTTGAAGCATGCTATTAAGGGGGAGAAGAAGTCAAAGTAAGAAACAAACATTATAGTTTTTCCCACAGTTGTGTTAGTTCTTAGAATTTTATAAGAGGTTTTATTGGTGAATTTGGGAGTTGTAGAACGAAGACACATATGGAGGCTGATACAACACCTATTGATGTGAATATGAAGAATCAATGCTTTCATTTCCAATGATTTGACCATTTTCAAGTTGAGAACACCAAAAACGTAGTTATGACCCTTCATGATAGAAATGAGAGTGAATAGAAGTGTGGAAATGTCAAAGTAGTGGAAGCATGCTATTAAGGTGGAGAAGCAAGTCAAAGTAAGAAACAAATATTATAGCTTATCTAACAGTTCTGTTAGTTCTTTGAATCTCATAAGAGTTTCTATTGGTAAATTTGGGAGTTTTAGAAAGAATACACATATTGAAGCTGAAACAACACCTATTGATGTGAATATGAAGAATCAATGCTTTCATTTCCAAGGATTTGATCATATTCCAGCTGAGAATCCTAAAAACAGAGTTATGACCTATCAAGATAGAAATGAGAGTGAATAGAAGTGTGCAAATGTCAAAGTAGTGGAAGCATGCTATTAAGGTGGAGAAGCAAGTCAAAGTAAGAAACAAACATTTTAGCTTATCCAACAGTTCTGTTAGTTTTTTGAATCTCATAGGAGTTTCTAATGGTAAATTTGGGAGTTTTAGAAAGAATACACATATTGAAGCTGAAACAACACCTATTGATGTGAATATGAAGAATCAATGCTTTCATTTCCATGATTTGATCATATTTCGAGAATCCTAAAAACAGAGTTATGACCTATCAAGATAGAAATGAGAGTGAATAGAAGTGTTGAAGTCTCAAAATAGTTGAAGCATGCATAATGGGGGGAGAAGAAGTCAAAGTAAGAAACAAACATTATAGTTTATCCCACAGTTGTGTTAGTTCTTAGAATCTCATAGGAGGTTTTATTGGTGTATTTGGGAGTTGTAGAAAGAAGACACATATGGAGGCTGAAACAACACCTATTGATGTGAATATGAAGAATCAATGCTTTCATTTCCAAAGATTTGACCATTTTCAAGTTGAGAACACCAAAAACGGAGTTATGACCCTTCAAGATAGAAATGAGAGTGAATAGAAGTGTGGAAATGTCAAAGTAGTGGAAGCATGCTATTAAGGTGGAGAAGCAAGTCAAAGTAAGAAACAAACATTATAGCTTATCCAACAGTTCTGTTAGTTCTTTGAATCTCATAGGAGTTTCTAATGGTAAATTTGGGAGTTTTAGAAAGAATACACATATTGAAGCTGAAACAACACCTATTGATGTGAATATGAAGAATCAATGCTTTCATTTCCAAAGATTTGACCATTTTCAAGTTGAGAACACCAAAAACGGAGTTATGACCCTTCAAGATAGAAATGAGAGTGAATAGAAGTGTGGAAGTGTCAAAGTAGTGGAAGTATACTATTAAGGTGGAGAAGCAAGTCAAAGTAAGAAACAAACATTATAGCTTATCCAACAGTTCTGTTAGTTCTTTGAATCTCATAAGAGTTTCTATTGGTAAATTTGGGAGTTTTAGAAAGAATACACATATTGAAACTGAAACAACACCTATTGATGTGAATATGAAGAATCAATGCTTTCATTTCCAAGGATTTGATCATATTCAAGCTGAGAATCCTAAAAATTAGAGTTATGACCTATCAAGATAGAAATGAGAGTGAATAGAAGTGTGGAAATGTCAAAGTAGTGGAAGCATCCTATTAAGGTGGAGAAGCAAGTCAAAGTAAGAAACAAACATTTTAGCTTATCCAACAGTTCCGTTAGTTTTTTGAATCTCATAGGAGTTTCTAATGGTAAATTTGGGAGTTTTAGAAAGAATACACATGTTGAAGCTGAAACAACACCTATTGATGTGAATATGAAGAATCAATGCTTTCATTTCCATGGATTTGATCATATTCAAGCTGAGAATCCTAAAAACAGAGTTATGACCTATCAAGATAGAAATGAGAGTGAATAGAAGTGTGGAAATGTCAAAGTAGTGGAAGCATGCTATTAAGGTGGAGAAGCAAGTCAAAGTAAGAAACAAACATTATAGCTTATCCAACTGTTCTGTTAGTTCTTTGAATCTCATAGGAGTTTCTAATGGTAAATTTGAAAGTTTTAGAAAGAAGACACATATGGAGGCTGAAACAACACCTATTGATGTGAATATGAATAATCTATGCTTTCATTTCCATGGATTTGATCATATTCAAGCTGAGAATCCTAAAAACAGAGTTATGACCTATCAAGATAGAAATGAGAGTGAATAGAAGTGTTGAAGTCTGAAAGTAGTTGAAGCATGCTATTAAGGGGGAGAAGAAGTCAAAGTAAGAAACAAACATTATAGTTTTTCCCACAGTTGTGTTAGTTCTTAGAATTTTATAAGAGGTTTTATTGGTGAATTTGGGAGTTGTAGAACGAAGACACATATGGAGGCTGATACAACACCTATTGATGTGAATATGAAGAATCAATGCTTTCATTTCCAATGATTTGACCATTTTCAAGTTGAGAACACCAAAAACGTAGTTATGACCCTTCATGATAGAAATGAGAGTGAATAGAAGTGTGGAAATGTCAAAGTAGTGGAAGCATGCTATTAAGGTGGAGAAGCAAGTCAAAGTAAGAAACAAATATTATAGCTTATCTAACAGTTCTGTTAGTTCTTTGAATCTCATAAGAGTTTCTATTGGTAAATTTGGGAGTTTTAGAAAGAATACACATATTGAAGCTGAAACAACACCTATTGATGTGAATATGAAGAATCAATGCTTTCATTTCCAAGGATTTGATCATATTCCAGCTGAGAATCCTAAAAACAGAGTTATGACCTATCAAGATAGAAATGAGAGTGAATAGAAGTGTGGAAATGTCAAAGTAGTGGAAGCATGCTATTAAGGTGGAGAAGCAAGTCAAAGTAAGAAACAAACATTTTAGCTTATCCAACAGTTCTGTTAGTTTTTTGAATCTCATAGGAGTTTCTAATGGTAAATTTGGGAGTTTTAGAAAGAATACACATATTGAAGCTGAAACAACACCTATTGATGTGAATATGAAGAATCAATGCTTTCATTTCCATGGATTTGATCATATTCAAGCTGAGAATCCTAAAAACAGAGTTATGACCTATCAAGATAGAAATGAGAGTGAATAGAAGTGTTGAAGTCTCAAAATAGTTGAAGCATGCTATTAAGGGGGAGAAGAAGTCAAAGTAAGAAACAAACATTATAGTTTATCCCACAGTTGTGTTAGTTCTTAGAATCTCATAGGAGGTTTTATTGGTGTATTTGGGAGTTGTAGAAAGAAGACACATATGGAGGCTGAAACAACACCTATTGATGTGAATATGAAGAATCAATGCTTTCATTTCCAAAGATTTGACCATTTTCAAGTTGAGAACACCAAAAACGGAGTTATGACCCTTCAAGATAGAAATGAGAGTGAATAGAAGTGTGGAAATGTCAAAGTAGTGGAAGCATGCTATTAAGGTGGAGAAGCAAGTCAAAGTAAGAAACAAACATTATAGCTTATCCAACAGTTCTGTTAGTTCTTTGAATCTCATAGGAGTTTTAATGGTAAATTTGGGAGTTTTTAGAATGAATACACATATTGAAGCTGAAACAACACCTATTGATGTGAATATGAAGAATCAATGCTTTCATTTCCAAAGATTTGACCATTTTCAAGTTGAGAACACCAAAAACGGAGTTATGACCCTTCAAGATAGAAATGAGAGTGAATAGAAGTGTGGAAGTGTCAAAGTAGTGGAAGTATACTATTAAGGTGGAGAAGCAAGTCAAAGTAAGAAACAAACATTATAGCTTATCCAACAGTTCTGTTAGTTCTTTGAATCTCATAAGAGTTTCTATTGGTAAATTTGGGAGTTTTAGAAAGAATACACATATTGAAACTGAAACAACACCTATTGATGTGAATATGAAGAATCAATGCTTTCATTTCCAAGGATTTGATCATATTCAAGCTGAGAATCCTAAAAATAGAGTTATGACCTATCAAGATAGAAATGAGAGTGAATAGAAGTGTGGAAATGTCAAAGTAGTGGAAGCATCCTATTAAGGTGGAGAAGCAAGTCAAAGTAAGAAACAAACATTTTAGCTTATCCAACAGTTCCGTTAGTTTTTTGAATCTCATAGGAGTTTCTAATGGTAAATTTGGGAGTTTTAGAAAGAATACACATGTTGAAGCTGAAACAACACCTATTGATGTGAATATGAAGAATCAATGCTTTCATTTCCATGGATTTGATCATATTCAAGCTGAGAATCCTAAAAACAGAGTTATGACCTATCAAGATAGAAATGAGAGTGAATAGAAGTGTTGAAGTCTCAAAGTAGTTGAAGCATGCTATTAAGGGGGAGAAGAAGTCAAAGTAAGAAACAAACATTATAGTTTTTCCCACAGTTGTGTTAGTTCTTAGAATCTCATAGGAGGTTTTATTGGTGAATTTGGGAGTTGTAGAAAGAAGACACATATGGAGGCTGAAACAACACCTATTGATGTGAATATGAAGAATCAATGCTTTCATTTCCAAAGATTTGACCATTTTCAAGTTGAAAACACCAAAAACGGAGTTATGACCGTTCAAGATAGAAATGAGTGTGAATAGAAGTGTGGAAATGTCAAAGTAGTGGAAGCATGCTATTAAGGTGGAGAAGCAAGTCAAAGTAAGAAACAAATATTATAGCTTATCTAACAGTTCTGTTAGTTCTTTGAATCTCATAAGAGTTTCTATTGGTAAATTTGGGAGTTTTAGAAAGAATACACATATTGAAGCTGAAACAACACCTATTGATGTGAATATAAAGAATCAATGCTTTCATTTCCAAGGATTTGATCATATTCAAGCTGAGAATCCTAAAAACAGAGTTATCACCTATCAAGATAGAAATGAGAGTGAATAGAAGTGTGGGAATGTCAAAGTAGTGGAAGCATGCTATTAAGGTGGAGAAGCAAGTCAAAGTAAGAAACAAACATTTTAGCTTATCCAACAGTTCTGTTAGTTTTTTGAATCTCATAGGAGTTTCTAATGGTAAATTTGGGAGTATTAGAAAGAATACACATATTGAAGCTGAAACAACACCTATTGATGTGAATATGAAGAATCAATGCTTTCATTTCCATGGATTTGATCATATTCAAGCTGAGAATCCTAAAAACAGAGTTATGACCTATCAAGATAGAAATGAGAGTGAATAGAAGTGTGGAAATGTCAAAGTAGTGGAAGCATGCTATTAAGGTGGAGAAGCAAGTCAAAGTAAGAAACAAACATTATAGTTTTTCCCACAGTTGTGTTAGTTCTTAGAATCTCATAGGAGGTTTTATTGGTGAATTTGGGAGTTGTAGAAAGAAGACACATATGGAGGCTGAAACAACACCTATTGATGTGAATATGAAGAATCAATGCTTTCATTTCCAAAGATTTGACCATTTTCAAGTTGAAAACACCAAAAACGGAGTTATGCCCCTTCAAGATAGAAATGAGAGTGAATAGAAGTGTGGAAATGTCAAAGTAGTGGAAGCATGCTATTAAGGTGGAGAAGCAAGTCAAAAAAAGAAACAAATATTATAGCTTATCTAACAGTTCTGTTAGTTCTTTGAATCTCATAAGAGTTTCTATTGGTAAATTTGGGAGTTTTAGAAAGAATACACATATTGAAGCTGAAACAACACCTATTGATGTGAATATGAAGAATCAATGCTTTCATTTCCAAAGATTTGACCATTTTCAAGTTGAGAACGCCAAAAACGGAGTTATGACCCTTCAAGATAGAAATGAGAGTGAATAGAAGTGTGGAAATGTCAAAGTAGTGGAAGCATGCTATTAAGGTGGAGAAGCAAGTCAAAGTAAGAAACAAACATTATAGCTTATCAAACAGTTCTGTTAGTTCTTTGAATCTCATAGGAGTTTCTAATGGTTAATTTGGGAGTTTTAGAAAGAATACACATATTGAAGCTGAAACAACACCTATTGATGTGAATATGAAGAATCAATGCTTTCATTTCCATGGATTTGATCATATTCAAGCTGAGAATCCTAAAAACAGAGTTATGACCTATCAAGATAGAAATGAAAGTGAATAGAAGTGTTGAAGTCTCAAAGTAGTTGAAGCATGCTATTAAGGGGGAGAAGAAGTCAAAGTAAGAAACAAACATTATAGTTTTTCCCACAGTTGTGTTAGTTCTTAGAATCTCATAGGAGGTTTTATTGGTGAATTTGGGGGTTGTAGAGAGAAGACACATATGAGGCTGAAACAACACCTATTGAGGTGAATATTAAGAATTAATGCTTTCATTTCCAAAGATTTGACCATTTTCAAGTTGAAAACACCAAAAAGCGAGTTATGACCCTTCAAGATAGAAATGAGAGTGAATAGAAGTGTGGAAATGTCAAAGTAGTGGAAGCATGCTATTAAGGTGGAGAAGCAAGTCAAAGTAAGAAACAAATATTATAAGCTTATCTAACAGTTCTGTTAGTTCTTTTGAATCTCATAAGAGTTTCTATTGGTAAATTTAGGAGTTTTAGAAAGAATACACATATTGAAGCTGAAACAACACCTATTGATGTGAATATGAAGAATCAATGCTTTCATTTCCAAGGTATTGACCATTTTCAAGGTGAGAACACCAAAAACGGAGTTATGACCCTTCAAGATAGAAATGAGAGGGAATAGAAGTGTGGAAATGTCAAAGTAGTGGAAGCATGCTATTAAGGTGGAGAAGCAAGTCAAAGTAAGAAACAAACATTATGGCTTATCAAACAGTTCTGTTAGTTTTTTGATTCTCATAGGAGTTTCTAAATGGTTAATTTGGGAGTTTTTAGAAATAATACACATATTGAAGCTGAAACAACACCTATTGATGTGAATATGAAGAATCAAAGCTTTCATTTCCAAGGATTTGACAATTTTCAAGCTAAGAATCCTAAAAACGGAGTTATGACCTATCAAGATAGAAATGAGAGTGAATAGAAGTGTTGAAGTCTCAAAGTAGTTGAAGCATGCTATTAAGGGGGAGAAGAAGTCAAAGTAAGAAACAAACATTATAGTTTTTCCCACAGTTGTGTTAGTTCTTAGAATCTCATAGGAGGTTTTATTGGTGAATTTGGGAGTTGTAGAAAGAAGACACATATGGAGGCTGAAACAACACCTATTGATGTGAATATGAAGAATCAATGCTTTCATTTCCAAAGATTTGACCATTTTCAAGTTGAAAACACCAAAAACGGAGTTATGACCGTTCAAGATAAAAAATGAGAGTGAATAGAAGTGTGGAAGTGTCAAAGTAGTGGAAGTATACTATTAAGGTGGAGAAGCAAGTCAATGTAAGAAACAAACATTATAGCTTATCCAACAGTTCTGTTAGTTCTTTGAATCTCATAAGAGTTTCTATTGGTAAATTTGGGAGTTTTAGAAAGAATACACATATTGAAGCTGAAACAACACCTATTGATGTGAATATGAAGAATCAATGCTTTCATTTCCAAGGATTTGATCATATTCAAGTTGAGAATCCTAAAAGCAGAGTCATGGCCTATTAAGACAGAAATGAGAGTGAATAGAAGTGTGGGGATGTCAAAGTAATGGAGGCATGCTATTAAGGTGGAGGAGCAAGTCAAAGTAGGAAACAACCATTTTAGCTTATCCACCCGTTCAGTTAGTTTTTTGAATCTCATAGGAGTTTCTAATGGTAAATTTGGGAGTTTTAGAAAGAATACACATATTGAAGCTGAAACAACACCTATTGATGTGAATATGAAGAATCAATGCTTTCATTTCCATGGATTTGATCATATTCAAGCTGAGAATCCTAAAAACAGAGTTATGACCTATCAAGATAGAAATGAGAGTGAATAGAAGTGTTGAAGTCTCAAAGTAGTTGAAGCATGCGATTAGGGGGGAGAAGAAGTCAAAGTAAGAAACAAACATTATAGTTTTTCCCACAGTTGTGTTAGTTCTTAGAATCTCATAGGAGGTTTTATTGGTGAATTTGGGAGTTGTAGAAAGAAGACACATATGGAGGCTGAAACAACACCTATTGATGTGAATATGAAGAATCAATGCTTTCATTTCCAAAGATTTGACCATTTTCAAGTTGAAAACACCAAAAACGGAGTTATGACCCTTCAAGATAGAAATGAGAGTGAATAGAAGTGTGGAAATGTCAAAGTAGTGGAAGCATGCTATTAAGGTGGAGAAGCAAGTCAAAGTAAGAAACAAATATTATAGCTTATCTAACAGTTCTGTTAGTTCTTTGAATCTCATAAGAGTTTCTATTGGTAAATTTGGGAGTTTTAGAAAGAATACACATATTGAAGCTGAAACAACACCTATTGATGTGAATATGAAGAATCAATGCTTTCATTTCCAAAGATTTGACCATTTTCAAGTTGAGAACACCAAAAGCGGAGTTATGACCCTTCAAGATAGAAATGAGAGTGAATAGAAGTGTGGAAATGTCAAAGTAGTGGAAGCATGCTATTAAGGTGGAGAAGCAAGTCAAAGTAAGAAACAAACATTTTAGCTTATCCAACAGTTCTGTTAGTTTTTTGAATCTCATAGGAGTTTCTAATGGTAAATTTGGGAGTTTTAGAAAGAATACACATATTGAAGCTGAAACAACACCTATTGATGTGAATATGAAGAATCAATGCTTTCATTTCCATGGATTTGATCATATTCAAGCTGAGAATCCTAAAAACAGAGTTATGACCTATCAAGATAGAAATGAGAGTGAATAGAAGTGTTGAAGTCTCAAAGTAGTTGAAGCATGCTATTAAGGGGGAGAAGAAGTCAAAGTAAGAAACAAACATTATAGTTTTTCCCACAGTTGTGTTAGTTCTTAGAATCCTATAGGAGGTTTTATTGGTGAATTTGGGAGTTGTAGAAAGAAGACACATATGGAGGCTGAAACAACACCTATTGATGTGAATATGAAGAATCAATGCTTTCATTTCCAAAGATTTGACCATTTTCAAGTTGAAAACACCAAAAACGGAGTTATGACCCTTCAAGATAGAAATGAGAGTGAATAGAAGTGTGGAAATGTCAAAGTAGTGGAAGCATGCTATTATGGTGGAGAAGCAAGTCAAAGTAAGAAACAAATATTATAGCTTATCTAACAGTTCTTTTAGTTCTTTGAATCTCATAAGAGTTTTTATTGGTAAATTTGGGAGTTTTAGAAAGAATACACATATTGAAGCTGAAACAACACCTATTGATGTGAATATGAAGAATCAATGCTTTCATTTCCAAAGATTTGACCATTTTCAAGTTGAGAACACCAAAAACGGAGTTATGACCCTTCAAGATAGAAATGAGAGTGAATAGAAGTGTGGAAATGTCAAAGTAGTGGAAGCATGCTATTAAGGTGGAGAAGCAAGTCAAAGTAAGAAACAAACATTATAGCTTATCCCATAGTTCTGTTAGTTCTAAGAATCTCATAGGAGTTTCTAATGGTGAATAAGGGGCGTTGTAGCAAGAATACACATATTGAAGCTGAAACAACACCTATTGATGTGAATATGAAGAATCAATGCTTTCATTTCCATGGATTTGATCATATTCAAGCTGAGAATCCTAAAAACAGAGTTATGACCTATCAAGATAGAAATGAGAGTGAATAGAAGTGTTGAAGTCTCAAAGTAGTTGAAGCATGCTATTAAGGGGGAGAAGAAGTCAAAGTAAGAAACAAACATTATAGTTTTTCCCACAGTTGTGTTAGTTCTTAGAATCTCATAGGAGGTTTTATTGGTGAATTTGGGAGTTGTAGAAAAAAGACACATATGGAGGCTGAAACAACACCTATTGATGTGAATATGAAGAATCAATGCTTTCATTTCCAAAGATTTGACCATTTTCAAGTTGAAAACACCAAAAACGGAGTTATGACCCTTCAAGATAGAAATAAGAGTGAATAGAAGTGTGGAAATGTCAAAGTAGTGGAAGCATTCTATTAAGGTGGAGAAGCAAGTCAAAGTAAGAAACAAATATTATAGCTTATCTAACAGTTCTGTTAGTTCTTTGAATCTCATAGAGTTTCTATTGGTAAATTTTTGGAGTTTTAGAAAGAATACACATATTGAAGCTGAAACAACACCTATTGATGTGAATATGAAGAATCAATGCTTTCATCTCCAAAGAGTTGACCATTCACCAGTTGACAACACCAAAACCGGCGTTATAACCCTTCAAGATGGAAATGAGAGTGAATAGAAGTGTGGAAATGTCAAAGTAGTGGAAGCATGCTATTAAGGTGGAGAAGCAAGTCAAAGTAAGAAACAAACATTATAGCTTATCAAACAGTTCTGTTAGTTCTTTTGAATCTCATAGGAGTTTCTAATGGTTAATTTGGGAGTTTTAGAAAGAATACACATATTGAAGCTGAAACAACCCCTATTGATGTGAATATGAATAATCCATGCTTTCATTTCCAAGGATTTGATCATATTTAAGCTGAGAATCCTAAAAACAGAGTTATGACCTATCAAGGTAGAAATGAGAGTGAATAGAAGTGTTGAAGTCTCACAATAGTTAAAGCATGCTATTAAGGGGAGAAGAAGTCAAAGTAAGAAACAAACATTATAGTTTTCCCCCAGTTGTGTTAGTTCTTAGAATTTCATAGGAGGTTTTATTGGTGAATTTGGGAGTTGTAGAAAGAAGACACATATGGAGCTGAAACAACACCTATTGATGTGAATATGAAGAATCAATGCTTTCATTTCCAAAGATTTGACCATTTTCAAGTTGAAAACACCAAAAGCGGAGTTATGACCGTTCAAGATAGAAATGAGAGTGAATAGAAGTGTGGAAGTGTCAAAAGTAGTGGAAGTATACTATTAAGGTGGAGAAGCAAGTCATAGTAAGGAAACAAACATTATAGCTTATCCAACAGTTCTGTTAGTTCTTTGAATCTCATAAGAGTTTCTATTGGTAAATTTGGGAGTTTTAGAAAGAATACACATATTGAAGCTGAAACAACACCTATTGATGTGAATATGAAGAATCAATGCTTTCATTTCCAAAAGATTTGACCATTTTCAAGTTGAGAACACCAAAAGCGGAGTTATGACCCTTCAAGATAGAAATGAGAGTGAATAGAAGTGTGGAAATGTCAAAGTAGTGGAAGCGTGCTATTAAGGTGGAGAAGCAAGTCAAAGTAAGAAACAAACATTATAGCTTATCTAACAGTTCTGTTAGTTCTTTGAATCTCATAGGAGTTTCTAATGGTAAATTTGGGAGTTTTAGAAAGAATACACATATTGAAGCTGAAACAACACCTATTGATGTGAATATGAAGAATCAATGCTTTCATTTCCAAAGATTTGATCATATTCAAGCTGAGAATCCTAAAAACAGAGTTATGACCTTTCAAGATAGAAATGAGAGTGAATTGAAGTGTGGAAATGTCAAAGTAGTGGAAGCATGCTATTAAGGTGGAGAAGCAAGTCAAAGTAAGAAACAAACATTATAGCTTATCAAACAGTTCTGTTAGTTCTTTGAATCTCATAGGAGTTTCTAATGGTTAATTTGGGAGTTTTAGAAAGAATACACATATTGAAGCTGAAACAACACCTATTGATGTGAATATGAAGAATCAATGCTTTCATTTCCATGGATTTGATCATATTCAAGCTGAGAATCCTAAAAACAGAGTTATGACCTATCAAGATAGAAATGAGAGTGAATAGAAGTGTTGAAGTCTCAAAGTAGTTGAAGCATGCTATTAAGGGGGAGAAGAAGTCAAACTAAGAAACAAACATTATAGTTTTTCCCACAGTTGTGTTAGTTCTTAGAATCTCATAGGAGGTTTTATTGGTGAATTTGGGAGTTGTAGAAAGAAGACACATATGGAGGCTGAAACAACACCTATTGATGTGAATATGAAGAATCAATGCTTTCATTTCCAAAGATTTGACCATTTTCAAGTTGAAAACACCAAAAAACGGAGTTATGACCCTTCAAGATAGAAATGAGAGTGAATAGAAGTGTGGAAATGTCAAAGTAGTGGAAGCATTCTATTAAGGTGGAGAAGCAAGTCAAAGTAAGAAACAAATATTATAGCTTATCTAACAGTTCTGTTAGTTCTTTGAATCTCATAAGAGTTTCTATTGGTAAATTTAGGAGTTTTAGAAAGAATACACATATTGAAGCTGAAACAACACCTATTGATGTGAATATGAAGAATCAATGCTTTCATTTCCAAAGATTTGACCATTTTCAAGTTGAGAACACCAAAAAACGGAGTTATGAACATTCAAGATAGAAATGAGAGTGAATAGAAGTGTCGAAATGTCAAAGTAGTGGAAGCATGCTATTAAGGTGGAGAAGCAAGTCAAAGTAAGGAAACAAACATTATAGCTTATCAAACAGTTCTGTTAGTTCTTTGAATCTCATAGGAGTTTCTAATGGTTAATTTGGGAGTTTTAGAAAGAATACACATATTGAAGCTGAAACAACACCTATTGATGTGAATATGAAGAATCAATGCTTTCATTTCCATGGATTTGATCATATTCAAGCTGAGAATCCTAAAAACAGAGTTATGACCTATCAAGATAGAAATGAGAGTGAATAGAAGTGTTGAAGTCTCAAAGTAGTTGAAGCATGCTATTAAAGGGGAGAAGAAGTCAAAGTAAGAAACAAACATTATAGTTTTTCCCTTAGTTGTGTTAGTTCTTAGAATCTCATAGGAGGTTTTATTGGTGAATTTGGGAGTTGTAGAAAGAAGACACATATGGAGGCTGAAACAACACCTATTGATGTGAATATGAAGAATCAATGCTTTCATTTCCAAAGATTTGACCATTTTCAAGTTGAAAACACCAAAAACGGAGTTATGACCGTTCAAGATAGAAATGAGAGTGAATAGAAGTGTGGAAGTGTCAAAGTAGTGGAAGTATACTATTAAGGTGGAGAAGCAAGTCAAAGTAAGAAACAAACATTATAGCTTTCCAACAGTTCTGTTAGTTCTTTGAATCTCATAAGAGTTTCTATTGGTAAATTTGGGAGTTTTAGAATGAATACACATATTGAAGCTGAAACAACACCTATTGATGTGAATATGAAGAATCAATGCTTTCATTTCCAAGGATTTGATCATATTCAAGCTGAGAATCCTAAAAACAGAGTTATGACCTATCAAGATAGAAATGAGAGTGAATAGAAGTGTGGAAATGTCAAAGTAGTGGAAGCATCCTATTAAGGTGGAGAAGCAAGTCAAAGTAAGAAACAAACATTTTAGCTTATCCAACAGTTCCGTTAGTTTTTTGAATCTCATAGGAGTTTCTAATGGTAAATTTGGGAGTTTTAGAAAGAATACACATATTGAAGCTGAAACAACACCTATTGGTGTGAATATGAAGAATCAATGCTTTCATTTCCATGGATTTGATCATATTCAAGCTGAGAATCCTAAAAACAGAGTTATGACCTATCAAGATAGAAATGAGAGTGAATAGAAGTGTTGAAGTCTCAAAGTAGTTGAAGCATGCTATTAAGGGGGAGAAGAAGTCAAAGTAAGAAACAAACATTATAGTTTTTGTCATGAAAGAAGACACATATTGAAGCTGAAACAACACCTATTGATGTGAATATGAAGAATCAATGCTTTCATTTCCAAAGATTTGACCATTTTCAAGTTGAGAACACCAAAAACGGAGTTATGACCCTTCAAGATAGAAATGAGAGTGAATAGAAGTGTGGAAATGTCAAAGTAGTGGAAGCATCCTATTAAGGTGGAGAAGCAAGTCAAAGTAAGAAACAAACATTTTAGCTTAGCCAACAGTTCCGTTAGTTTTTTGAATCTCATAGGAGTTTCTAATGGTAAATTTGGGAGTTTTAGAAAGAATACACATATTGAAGCTGAAACAACACCTATTGATGTGAATATGAAGAATCAATGCTTTCATTTCCATGGATTTGATCATATTCAAGCTGAGAATCCTAAAAACAGAGTTATGACCTATCAAGATAGAAATGAGAGTGAATAGAAGTGTTGAAGTCTCAAAGTAGTTGAAGCATGCTATTAAGGGGAGAAGAAGTCAAAGTAAGAAACAAACATTATAGTTTTTCCAACAGTTGTGTTAGTTCTTAGAATCTCATAGGAGGTTTTATTGGTGAATTTGGGAGTTGTAGAAAAAAGACACATATGGAGGCTGAAACAACACCTATTGATGTGAATATGAAGAATCAATGCTTTCATTTCCAAAGATTTGACCATTTTCAAGTTGAAAACACCAAAAACGGAGTTATGACCCTTCAAGATAGAAATAAGAGTGAATAGAAGTGTGGAAATGTCAAAGTAGTGGAAGCATTCTATTAAGGTGGAGAAGCAAGTCAAAGTAAGAAACAAATATTATAGCTTATCTAACAGTTCTGTTAGTTCTTTGAATCTCATAAGAGTTTCTATTGGTAAATTTGGGAGTTTTAGAAAGAATACACATATTGAAGCTGAAACAACACCTATTGATGTGAATATGAAGAATCAATGCTTTCATTTCCAAAGATTTGACCATTTTCAAGTTGAGAACACCAAAAACGGAGTTATGACCCTTCAAGATAGAAATGAGAGTGAATAGAAGTGTGGAAATGTCAAAGTAGTGGAAGCATGCTATTAAGGTGGAGAAGCAAGTCAAAGTAAGAAACAAATATTATAGCTTATCTAACAGTTCTGTTAGTTCTTTGAATCTCATAAGAGTTTCTATTGGTAAATTTTGGAGTTTTAGAAAGAATACACATATTGAAGCTGAAACAACACCTATTGATGTGAATATGAAGAATCAATGCTTTCATTTCCAAAGATTTGACCATTTTCAAGTTGAGAACACCAAAAAACAGAATTATGACCCTTCATGATAGAAATGAGAGTGAATAGAAGTGTGGAAATGTCAAAGTAGTGGAAGCATGCTATTAAGGTGGAGAAGCAAGTCAAAGTAAGAAACAAACATTATAGCTTATCAAACAGTTCTGTTAGTTCTTTGAATCTCATAGGAGTTTCTAATGGTGAATATGGGGAGTTTTAGAAAGAATACACATATTGAAGCTGAAACAACACCTATTGATGTGAATATGAAGAATCAATGCTTTCATTTCCATGGATTTGATCATATTCAAGCTAAGAATCCTAAAAACAGAGTTATGACCTATCAAGATAGAAATGAGAGTGAATAGAAGTGTTGAAGTCTCAAAGTAGTTGAAGCATGCTATTAAGGGGGAGAAGAAGTCAAAGTAAGAAACAAACATTATAGTTTTTCCCACAGTTGT
>CM051378.1:1051683-1108942 GCA_028015245.1 Cardamine occulta
TTTCAGCTTCCATATGTGTATTCTTTCTAAAACTCCCAAATTTACCAATAGAAACTCCTATGAGATTCAAAAACTAACAGAACTGTGGGATAAACTATAATGTTTGTTTCTTACTTTGACTTCCTTCTCTCCCCTTAATAGCATGCTTCCACTACTTTGAGATTTCTACACTTCTATTCACTCTCATTTCTATCTTGATGGGTCATAACTTTCTGTTTTTGGGGTTCTCGGCTTGAATATGATCAAATCCATGGAAATGAAAGCATTGATTCTTCATATTCACATCAATAGGTGTTGTTTCGGCTTCCATATGTGTATTCTTTCTAAAACTCCCAAATTTACCAATAAAAACTCCTATGAGATTCAAAAACTAACAGAACTGTGGGATAAGCTATAATGTTTGTTTCTTACTTTGACTTCTTCTCCCCCTTAATAGCATGCTTTACTACTTTGACATTTCCACCTATTCACTCTCATTTCTATCTTGATAGGGTCATAACTTCTGTTTTGTGGTTCTCGGCTTGAAAATGGTCAAATCCTTGGAAATGAAAGCTTTGATTCTGCATATTCGCATCAAAGGGTGTTGTTTCAGCTTCGATATGTGTATTCTTTCTAAAACTCCCCAAATTTACCAATAGAAACTCCTATGAGATTCAAAGAACTAACAGCTGTGGGATAAGCTATAATGTTTGTTTCTTACTTTGACTTGCTTCTCCACCTTAATAGCATGCTTCCACTACTTTGACATTTCCACCTTCTATTCACTCTCATTTCTATCTTGAAGGGTCATAACTTCTGTTTTTGGGTTCTCGGCTTGAAAATGGTCAAATCTTTGGAAATGAAAGCATTGATTCTTCATATTCACATCAATAGGTGTTGTTTCAGCCTCCATATGTGTCTTCTTTCTAAAACTCCCCAAATTCACCAATAAAACCTCCTATGAGATTCTAAGAACTAACAGAACTGTGGGATAAGCTATAATGTTTGTTTCTTACTTTGACTTCTTCTCCCCTTAATAGCATGCTTCACTACTTTGACACTTCACACTTCTATTCACTCTCATTTCTATCTTGATAGGTCATAACTTCTGTTTTTAGGATTCTCGGCTTGAATATGATCAAATCCTTGGAAATGAAAGCATTGATTCTTCATATTCACATCAATAGGTGTTGTTTCAGCCTCCATATGTGTATTCTTTCTAAAACTCCCAAATTTACCAATAGAAACTCCTATGAGATTCAAGAACTAAGAGACTGTTGGATAAGCTATAATGTTTGTTTCTTACTTTGACTTGCTTCTCCCCCTTAATAGCATGCTTCCACTACTTTGACATTTCCACTTTCACTCTCATTTCTATCTTGATAGGTCATAACTCTGTTTTTAGGATTCTCTGCTTTAATATGCTCAAACCCTATGAAATGAAAGCATGGATCCTTCATTTTCACATCAATAGGTGTTGTTTCAGCTTCAATATGTGTATTCTTTCTAAAACTCCCCAAATTTACCAATAGAAACTCTTATGAGATTCAAAGAACTAACAGAACTGTGGGATAAGCTATAATGTTTGTTTCTTACTTTGACTTCTTCTCCACCTTAATAGCATGCTTCCCTACTTTGACATTTCCACTTCTATTCACTCTCATTTCTATCTTGAAGGGTCATAACTTCTTTTTTGGGAATCTCAGCTTGAAAATGGTCAAATCCTTGGAACTAAAAGCATAAAGTCTTCATATTCACATCAATAGGTGTTGTTTCAGCTTCCATATGTGTATTCTTTCTAAAACTCCCCAAATTTACCAATAAAAACTCCTATAAGATTCAAAGAGCTAACAGAACTGTGGGATAAGCTATAATGTTTGTTTCTTACTTTGACTTGCTTCTCCCCCTTAATAGCATCTTTAACTACTTTGACATTTCTACACTTATTCACTCTCATTTCTATCTTGAAGGGTCATAACTCCGTTTTGGTGTTCTCGGCTTGAATATGATCAAATCCATGGAAATGAAAGCATTGATTCTTCATATTCGCATCAATAGGTGTTGTTTCAGCTTCCATGTGTATTCTTTCTAAAACTCCCAAATTTACCAATAGAAACTCCTATGAGATTCAAGAACTAACAGAACTGTGGGATAAGCTATAATGTTTGTTTCTTACTTTGACTTGCTTCTCCCCCTTAATAGCATGCTTCCACTACTTTGACATTTCCCACTTTATTCACTCTCATTTCTATCTTGAAGGGTCATAACTTCCGTTTTTGGTGTTCTCGGCTTGAATATGGTCAAATCCTTGGAAATGAAAGCATTGATTCTTCATATTCACATCAATAGGTGTTGTTTCAGCTTCAATATGTATTCTTTCTAAAACTCCCAAATTTACCAATAGAAACTCTTATGAGATTCAAAGAACTAACAGAACTGTGGGATAAACTATAATGTTTGTTTCTTACTTTGACTTTGCTCCACCTTAATAGCATGCTTCTTTACTTTGACATTTCCACACTTTATTCACTCTCATTTCTATCTTGAAGGGTCATAACTTCCGTTTTTGGTGTTCTCAGCTTGAATATGGTCAAATCCTTGGAAATGAAAGCATTGATTCTTCATATTCACATCAATAGGTGTTGTTTCAGCTTCCATATGTGTCTTCTTTCTAAAACTCCCAAATTCACCAATAAAACTCCTATGAGATTCTAAGAACTAACAGAACTGTGGGATAAACTATAATGTTTGTTTCTTAGTTTGACTTCTTCTCCACCTTAATAGCATCTTCACTACTTTGACACTTCAACACTTCTATTCACTCTCATTTCTATCTTGATAGGTCATAATCTGTTTTTAGGATTCTATGATTGAATATGATCAAATACATGGAAATGAAAGCATTGATTCTTAATATTAACATCAATAGCTGTTGTTTCAGGTTCACTATGTGTATTCTTTCTCAAACTCCCAAATTTACCAATAGAAACTCTTATGAGATTCAAAGTAACAAAACGGTGGGATAAGATATAATGTTTGTTTCTTACTTTGACTTGCTTCTCCGCCTTAATAGCATGCTTCCACTACTTTGACATTTCCACACTTCTATTCACTCTCATTTCTATCTTGAAGGGTCATAACTTCCGTTTTTGGTGTTCTCGGCTTGAAAATGGTCAAATTCTTGGAAATGAAAGCATAGATTCTTCATATTCACATCAATAGGTGTTGTTTCAGCCTCCATATATGTCTTCTTTCTACAACTCCCCAAATTTACCAATAAAACCCTCTATGAGATTCTAAGAACTAACAGACTGTGGGATAAACTATAATGTTTGTTTCTTACTTTGACTTCTTCTCCCCTTAATAGCATGCTTCTACTTTGACACTTCACACCTATTCACTCTCATTTCTATCTTGATAGGTCATAACTTCTGTTTTTGGGGTTCTCGGCTTGAAAATGGTCAAATCCTTGGAAATGAAAGCATTGATTCTTCATATTCACATCCATAGGTGTTGTTTCAGCCTCCATATGTGTATTCTTTCTAAAACTCCCAAATTTAAAAATAGAAACTCCTATGGGATTCAAAGAACTAGGGGAACTGTGGGATAAGCTATAAGGTTTGTTTCTTACTTTGACTTGCTTCTCCCCCTTAATAGCATGCTTCCTACTTTGACATTTCCACACTTCTATTCACTCTCATTTCTATCTTGATAGGTCATAACTTCTGTTTTTAGGATTCTCGGCTTGAATATGATCAAATCCATGGAAATGAAAGCATTGATTCTTCATATTCACAGCACTAGGTGTTGTTTCAGCTTCAACATGTGTATTCTTTCTAGAACGCCCCTTATTCACCAATAAAAACTCTTATGAGATTCTTAGAACTAACAGAACTATGGGATAAGCTATAATGTTTGTTTCTTACTTTGACTTCTCCTCTCCCCCTTAATAGCATGCTTCCCTACTTTGACATTTCCACATTCTATTCACTCTCATTTCTATCTTGAAGGGTCATAACTTCTGTTTTTGGTGTTCTCGGCTTGAAAATGGTCAAATCCTTGGAAATGAAAGCATTGATTCTTCATATTCACATCAATAGGTGTTGTTTCAGCTTCCATATGTGTATTCTTTCTAAAACTCCCAAATTTACCAATAAAACCTCCTATGAGATTCAAAAAACTAGAGAACTGTGGGATAAGCTATAATGTTTGTTTCTTACTTTGACTTCTTCTCTCCCCTTAATAGCATGCCTTTAACTACTTTGACACTTCTACACTTCTATTCACTCTCATTTCTATCTTGATAGGGTCATAACTTCTGTTTTTGGTGTTCTCGGCTTGAATATGATCAAATCCTTGGAAATGAAAGCATTGATTCTTCATATTCACATCAATAGGTGTTGTTTCAGCTTCCATATGTGTATTCTTTCTAAAACTCCCCAAATTTACCAATAGAAACTCCTATGAGATTCAAAGCTAAAGAACTGTGGGATAAGCTATAATGTTTGTTTCTTACTTTGACTTGCTTCTCCACCTTAATAGCATGCTTTAACTACTTTGAGATTTCACCTTCTATTCACTCTCATTTCTATCTTGATGGGTCATAACTTCTGTTTTTGGGGTTCTCGGCTTGAAAATGGTCAAATCCTTGGAAATGAAAGCATTGATTCTTCATATTCACATCGATAGGTGTTGTTTCGGCTTCAATATGTGTATTCTTTCTAAAACTCCCAAATTTACCAATAGAAACTCTTATGAGATTCAAAGAACTAAAAACTGTGGGATAAGCTATAATGTTTGTTTCTTACTTTGACTTGCTTCTCCACCTTAATAGCATGCTTCCCTACTTTGACATTTCCACACTCTATTCGCTCTCATTTCTATCTTGAAGGGTCATAACTTCTGTTTTGGTGTTCTCGGCTTGAAAATGGTCAAATCCTTGGAAATGAAAGCATTGATTCTTCATATTCACATCAATAGGTGTTGTTTCAGCCTCCATATGTGTTCTTTTTAAAACTCCCAAATTTACCAATAGAAACTCCTATGAGATTCAAGAACTAACAGAACTGTGGGATAAGCTATAATGTTTGTTTCTTACTTTGACTTCTTCTCCCCTTTTAATAGCATGCTTCCATTACTATGAAACAACAACACGTCTATCCACTCTCATTACTATCCTGATAGGTCATAACTTCTGTTTTGGGATTCTCGGCTTGAATATGATCGAATCCCTGGAAATGAAAGCATTGATTCTTCATATTCGCATCAATAGGTGTTGTTTCAGCTTCAATATGTGTATTCTTTCTAAAACTCCCAAATTTACCAATAGAAACTCTTATGAGATTCAAGAACTAACAGAACTGTGGGATAAGCTATAATGTTTGTTTCTTACTTTGACTTGCTTCTCCACCTTAATAGCATGCTTCCACTACTTTGACATTTCACACTTCTATTCACTCTCATTTCTATCTTGAAGGGTCATAACTCTGTTTTTGGTGTTCTCGGCTAGAAACTGGTCGAGTCCTTGGATATGTATGCATTGATTCTTCATATTCACATCAATATGTGTTGTTTCAGCTTCCATATGTGTATTCTTTCTAAAACTCCCAAATTTACCAATAAAAACTCCTATAAGATTCAAAGAGCTAACAGAACTGTGGGATAAGCTATAATGTTTGTTTCTTACTTTGACTTGCTTCTCCACCTTAATAGCATGCTTTGACTACTTTGACATTTCACCTTCTATTCACTCTCATTTCTATCTTGAAGGGTCATAACTTCCTTTTTTGGGTTCTCGGCTTGAATATGATCAAATCCTTGGAAATGAAAGCATTGATTCTTCATATTCACATCAATAGGTGTTGTTTCAGCTTCAATATGTGTTTTCTTTCTAAAACTCCCAAATTTACCAATAGCAACTCCAATAAGATTCAAAGAACTAAAAGAACTGTGGGATAAGCTATAATTCTTGTTTCTTACTTTGACTTGCTTCTCCCCACCTTAATAGCATGCTTTGCTACTTTGACATTTCACACTTTATTCACTCTCATTTCTATCTTGAAGGGTCATAACTTCTGTTTTGGTGTTCTCGGCTTGAAAATGGTCAAATCCTTGGAAATGAAAGCATTGATTCTTCATATTCACATCAATAGGTGTTGTTTCAGCTTCAATATGTGTATTCTTTCTAAAACTCCCAAATTTACCAATAGAAACTCTTATGAGATTCAAAACTAGAGAACTGTGGGATAAGCTATAATGTTTGTTTCTTACTTTGACTTGCTTCTCCCCCTTAATAGCATGCTTCGCTACTTTGACATTTCACACTTCTATTCACTCTCATTTCTATCTTGATAGGGTCATAACTCCGTTTTTGGTGTTCTCGAGCTTGAAAATGGTCAAATCCTTGGAAATGAAAGCATTGATTCTTCATATTCACATCAATAGGTGTTGTTTCGGCCTCAATATGTGTATTCTTTCTACAACTCCCAAATTTACCAATAAAAACTCCTATGAGATTCAAAGAACTAACAGAACTGTGGGATAAGCTATAATGTTTGTTTCTTCCTTTGACTTCCTTCTCCCCCTTAATAGCATGCTTCCTACTTTGACACTTCACACTTCTATTCACTCTCATTTCTATCTTGATAGGTCATAACTTCTGTTTTTAGGATTCTCGGCTTGAATATGATCAAATCCATGGAAATGAAAGCATTGATTCTTCATATTCACATCAATAGGTGTTGTTTCAGCTTCAATATGTGTATTCTTTCTAAAACTCCCAAATTTACCAATAGAAACTCTTATAAGATTCAAAGAACTAACAGAACTGTGGGATAAGCTATAATGGTTGTTTCTTACTTTGACTTGTTTCTCCACCTTGGTAGCATGCTTCCACTACTTTGACATTTCCACACTTCTATTCACTCTCATTTCTATCTTGAAGGGTTATGACTCTGTTTTTGGTGTTCTCGAGCTTGAAAATGGTCAAATCCTTGGAAATGAAAGCATTGATTCTTCATATTCACATCGATAGGTGTTGTTTCAGCTTCCATATGTGTATTCTTTCTAAAACTCCCCAAATTTACCAATAAAAACTCCTATGAGATTCAAGAACTAACAGAACTGTGGGATAAGCTATAATGTTTGTTTCTTACTTTGACTTGCTTCTCCCCTTAATAGCATGCTTTGACTACTTTGACACTTCTACTTATTCACTCTCATTTCTATCTTGATAGGGTCATAACTTCTCTTTTGGGGTTCTCGGCTTGAATATGATCAAATCCATGGAAATGAAAGCATTGATTCTTCATATTCACATCAATAGGTGTTGTTTCAGCTTTGATATGTGTATTCTTTCTAAAACCCCCAAATTTACCAATAGAAACTCCTATAAGATTCAAAGAACTAACAGAACTGTGGGATAAGCTATAATGTTTGTTTCTTACTTTGACTTGCTTCTCCCCCTTAATAGCATGCTTCCACTACTTTGACATTTCCACACTTCTCTTTACTCTCATTTCTATCTTGATAGGGTCATAACTTCTGTTTTTGGGGTTCTCGGCTTGAATATGGTCAAATCCTTGGAAATGAAAGCATTGATTCTTCATATTCGCATCAATAGGTGTTGTTTCAGCTTCATATGTGTATTCTTTCTAAAACTCCCAAATTTACCTATAGAAACACCTATGAGATTCAAAGAGCTAACAGAACTGTTGGGATAAGCTATAATGTTTGTTTCTTACTTTGACTTGCTTCTCCCCCTTAATAGCATGCTTTCCTACTTTGACACTTCCACTTCTATTCACTCTCATTTCTATCTTGAAGGGTCATAACTTCTGTTTTTGGGGTTCTCGGCTTGAAAATGGTCAAATCCTTGGAAATGAAAGCATTGATTCTTCATATTCACATCAATAGGTTTTGTTTCAGCTTCAATATGTGTATACTTTCTAAAACTCCCAAATTTACCAATAGAAACTCTTATGAGATTCAAAGAACTAACAGAACTGTGGGATAAGCTATAATGCTTGTTTCTTACTCTAACTTGCTTCTCCGCCTTAATAGCATGCTTTACTACTTTGACATTTCCACGCTTCTATTCACTCTCATTTCTATCTTGAAGGGTCATAACTTCTGTTTTTGGGGTTCTCGGCTTGAATATGGTCAAATCCTTGGAAATGAAAGCATTGATTCTTCATATTCACATCAATAGGTGTTGTTTCGAGCTTCCATATGTGTATTCTTTCTAAAACTCCCCAAATTTACCAATAGAAACTCCTATAAGATTCAAAGAGCTAACAGAACTGGGATAAGCTATAATGTTTGTTTCTTACTTTGACTTGCTTCTCCCCCTTAATAGCATGCTTTAACTACTTTGACATTTCACACTTCCATTCCTTCATTTCTATCTTGAAGGGTCATAACTTCCGTTTTGGTGTTCTCGGCTTGAATATGCTCAAATCCTTGGCAATGAAAGCGTTGATTCTTCATATTCACATCAATAGGTGTTGTTTCAGCTTCAATATGTGTATTCTTTCTAAAACTCCCAAATTTACCAATAGAAACTCTTATGAGATTCAAAGAACTAACAACTGTGGGATAAGCTATAATGTTTGTTTCTTACTTTGACTTGCTTCTCCCACTTTAATAGCATGCTTTACTACTTTGACATTTCCACACTTCTATTCACTCTCATTTCTATCTTGAAGGGTCATAACTTCCGTTTTTGGTGTTCTCGGCTTGAAAATGGTCAAATCCTTGGAAATGAAAGCATTGATTCTTCATATTCACATCAATAGGTGTTGTTTCAGCTCTCAATATGTGTATTCTTTCTAAAACTCCCAAATTTACCAATAAAAACTCTTGTGAGATTCAAGAACTATAAGAACTGTGGGATAAGCTATAATGTTTGTTTCTTACTTTGACTTGCTTCTCCCCTTAATAGCATGCTTTAACTACTTTGACATTTCTACCTTTATTCACTCTCATTTCTATCTTGAAGGGTCATAACTTCTTTTTTAGGATTCTCGGCTTGAATATGATCAAATCCATGGAAATGAAAGCATTGATTCTTCATATTCACATCAATAGGTGTTGTTTCAGCTTCAATATGTGTATTCTTTCTAAAACTCCCAAATTTATCAATAGAAACACCTATGAGATTCAAAGAACTAACAGAACTGTGGATAAGCTATAATGTTTGTTTCTTACTTTGACTTGCTTCTCCGCCTTAATAGCATGCTTCCTTACTTTGACATTTCCACTTCTATTCACTCTCATTTCTATCTTGATGGGTCATAACTCTGTTTTTGGGATTTTCAGCTTTAATATGGTCAAATCCTTGGAATAGAAAGCATTGATTCTTCATATTCACATCAATAGGTGTTGTTTCAGCTTCCATATGTGTCTCCTTTCTAAGACTCCCAAATTCACCAATAGAAACTCCTATGGGATTCAAAGCTAACAGAACTTTGGGATAAGCTATAATGTTTGTTTCTTTTTTTTGACTTCTCCGCCTTAATAGCATGCTTTACTACTTTGACATTTCCACCTCTATTCACTCTCATTTCTATCTTGATAGGGTCATAACTTCCGTTTTGGTGTTCTCGGCTTGAAAATGGTCAAATCCTTGGAAATGAAAGCATTGATTCTTCATATTCACATCAATAGGTGTTGTTTCAGCTTCAATATGTGTATTCTTTCTAAAACTCCCCAAATTTACCAATAGAAACTCTTATGAGATTCAAAGAACTAACAGAACTGTGGGATAAGCTATAATG
This sequence comes from Cardamine occulta, assembly GCA_028015245.1. Classification (NCBI taxonomy): domain Eukaryota; kingdom Viridiplantae; phylum Streptophyta; class Magnoliopsida; order Brassicales; family Brassicaceae; genus Cardamine; species Cardamine occulta. The sequence goes on from CM051378.1 coordinate 1,061,439, forward strand.
TTTGTTTCTTACTTTGACTTTGCTCCTCCACCTTAATAGCATGCTTTACTTACTTTGACATTTCACACTTCTATTCACTCTCATTTCTATCTTGATAGGGTCATAACTTCTCTTTTTGGGGTTCTCGGCTTGAATATGATCAAATCCTTGGAAATGAAAGCATTGATTCTTCATATTCACATCAATAGGTGTTGTTTCAGCTTCAATATGTGTATTCTTTCTAAAACTCCCAAATTTACCAATAGAAACTCCTATGAGATTCAAAGAACTGACATAATTTTGGGAGAAGCTATAATACTTGTTTCTTACTTTGACTTGCTTCTCCCCCTGAATAGCATGCTTTAACTACTTTGACACTTCACCTTCTATTCACTCTCATTTCTATCTTGAAGGGTTATAACTCTTTTTTGGGGTTCTCGGCTTGAAAATGGTCAAATCCTTGGAAATGAAAGCCTTGATTCTTCATATTCACATCAATAGGTGTTGTTTCAGCTTCCATATGTGTATTCTTTCTAAAACTCCCAAATTTACCAATAGAAACTCCTATGAGATTCAAGAACTAACAGAACTGTTGGGATAAGCTATAATGTTTGTTTCTTACTTTGACTTGCTTCTCCCCTTAATAGCATGCTTTAACTACTTTGACATTTCTACACTTCTATTCACTCTCATTTCTATCTTGATAGGGTCATAACTTCTGTTTTGGTGTTCTCGGCTTGAAAATTGTCAAATCCTTGGAAATGAAAGCTTTGATTCTTCATATTCACATCAATAGGTGTTGTTTCAGCTTCAATATGTGTATTCTTTCTAAAACTCCCAAATTTACCAATAGAAACTCCTATGAGATTCAAAGAACTAACAGAACTGTGGGATAAGCCATATTACTTTTTTCTTACTTTGACTTGCTCCTCCCCACCTTAATAGCATGCTTTAACTACTTTGACATTTCTACATTCTATTCACTCTCATTTCTATCTTGAAGGGTCATAACTTCCGTTTTTGGTGTTCTCGGCTTGAATATGGTCAAATCCTTGGAAATGAAAGCATTGATTCTTCATATTCACATCAATAGGTGTTGTTTCAGCATCAATATGTGTTTCTTTCTAAAACTCCCAAATTTACCAATAAAAACTCTTATGAGATTCAAAGAGCTATAAGAACTGTGGGATAAGCTATAATGTTTGTTTCTTACTTTGACTTGCTTCTCCACCTTAATAGCATCTTTAACTACTTTGACATTTCCACACTTCTATTCACTCTCATTTCTATCTTGAAGGGTCATAACTTCTGTTTTTAGGATTCTCGGCTTGAATATGATCAAATCCATGGAAATGAAAGCATTGATTCTTCATATTTTCATCAATAGGTGTTGTTTCAGCTTCCATATGTGTATTCTTTCTATAACCCCCCTAATTCACCATTAAAAACTCCTATGAGATTCTTAGAACTAACAGAACTTTGGGATAAGCTATAATGTTTGTTTCTTACTTTGACTTGCTTCTCCGCCTTAATAGCATGCTTTAACTACTTTGACATTTCTACCTTCTATTCACTCTCATTTCTATCTTGAAGGGTCATAACTTCTGTTTTTGGTGTTCTCGGCTTGAAAATGGTCAAATCCTTGGAAATGAAAGCATTGATTCTTCATATTCACATCAATAGGTGTTGTTTCAGCTTCAATATGTATTCTTTCTAAAACTCCCAAATTTACCAATAGAAACTCTTATGAGATTCAAAGAACTAACAGAGCTGTGGGATAAGCTATAATGTTTGTTTCTTACTTTGACTTCTTCTCCCCTTAATAGCATCTTTAACTACTTTGACACTTCTACTTATTCACTCTCATTTCTATCTTGATAGGGTCATTAACTCTTTTTTGGGTTCTCGGCTTGAATATGATCAAATCCATGGAAATGAAAGCATTGATTCTTCATATTCACATCAATAGGTGTTGTTTCAGCTTCAATATGTGTATTCTTTCTAAAACTCCCAAATTTACCAATAGAAACTCCTATAAGATTCAAAATAACAGAACTGTTGGGATAAGCTATAATGTTTGTTTCTTACTTTGACTTGCTTCTCCGCCTTAATAGCATGCTTTAACTACTTTGACACTTCTACACTTCTATTCACTCTCATTTCTATCTTGATAGGGTCATAACTTCCGTTTTTGGGTTCTCGGCTTGAATATGGTCAAATCCTTGGAAATGAAAGCATTGATTCTTCATATTCACATCAATAGGTGTTGTTTCAGCTTCAATATGTGTATTCTTTCTAAAACTCCCCAAATTTACCAATAGAAACTCTTATGAGATTCAAAGAACTAACAGAACTGTGGGATAAGCTATAATGTTTGTTTCTTACTTTGACTTGCTTCTCCCCCTTAATAGCATGCTTCCACTACTTTGACATTTCCACTTCTATTCACTCTCATTTCTATCTTGATAGGGTCATAACTTCTGTTTTTGGTGTTCTCGGCTTGAAAATGGTCAAATCCTTGGAAATGAAAGCATTGAGTCTGCATATTCGCATCAATAGGTGTTGTTTCAGCTTCCATATGTGTTTCTTTCTAAAACTCCCAAATTTACCAATAAAAACTCCTATAAGATTCAAAGAGCTAAGAACTGTGGGATAAGCTATAATGTTTGTTTCTTACTTTGACTTGCTTCTCCCCCTTAATAGCATGCTTTAACTACTTTGACACTTCTACACTTCTCTTCACTCTCATTTTTTTCTTTATAGGGCATAACTCCCTTTTTTGGGTTCTCAGCTTTAATATGATCAAATCCATGGAAATGAAAGCATTGATTCTTCATATTCACATCAATAGGTGTTGTTTCAGCTTCAATATGTGTATTCTTTCTAAAACTCCCAAATTTACCAATAGAAACTCCTATGAGATTCAAAGAACTAACAGAACTGTGGGATAAGCTATATTGCTTGTTTCTTACTTTGACTTGCTTCTCCACCTTAATAGCATGCTTCCACTACTTTGACATTTCCACACTTCTATTCACTCTCATTTGAATCTTGAAGGGTCATAACTTTGTTTTTGGTGTTCTCAGCTTGAAAATGGTCAAATCCTTGGAAATGAAAGCATTGATTCTTCATATTCACATCAATAGGTGTTGTTTCAGCTTCATATGTGTCTTCTTTCTAAAACTCCCAAATTTACCAATAGAAACCTCCTATAAGATTCAAAGAACTAACAGAACTTTGGGATAAGCTATAATGTTTGTTTCTTACTTTGACTTTGCTTCTCCACCTTAATAGCATGCTTTAACTACTTTGACACTTCTACACTTCTATTCACTCTCATTTCTATCTTGATAGGGTCATAACTTCTCTTTTTGGGGTTCTCGGCTTGAATATGATCAAATCCATGGAAATGAAAGCATTGATTCTTCATATTCACATCAATAGGTGTTGTTTCAGCTTCAATATGTGTATTCTTTCTAAAACTCCCAAATTTACCAATAGAAACTCCTATGAGATTCAAGAGCTAACAGAACTGTGGGATAAGCTATAATGTTTGTTTCTTACTTTGACTTGCTTCTCCCCCCTTAATAGCATGCTTAACTACTTTGACATTTCCACCTTCTATTCACTCTCATTTCTATCTTGATAGGTCGTTAACTTCCGTTTTTGGTGTTCTCGGCTTGAAAATGGTCAAATCCTTGGAAATGAAAGCATTGATTCTTCATATTCACATCAATAGGTGTTGTTTCAGCTTCCATATGTGTATTCTTTCTAAAACTCCCAAATTTACCAATAAAAACTCCTATAAGATTCAAAGAGCTAACAGAACTGGGATAAGCTATAATGTTTGTTTCTTACTTTGACTTGCTTCTCCGCCTTAATAGCATGCTTTAACTACTTTGACATTTCTACACTTCTATTCACTCTCATTTCTATCTTGAAGGGTCCTAGTTCCGTTTTTGGGGTTCTCGGCTTGAATATGATCAAATCCATGGAAATAAAGCATTGATTCTTCATATTCACATCAATAGGTGTTGTTTCAGCTTCCATATTGTATTCTTTCTAAAACTCCCAAATTTACCAATAAAAACTCCTATGAGATTCAAGAACTAACAGAACTGTGGGATAAGCTATAATGTTTGTTTCTTACTTTGACTTGCTTCTCCACCGCATTAGTATGCTTTAACTACTTTGACATTTCCTCACTTCTCTTCACTCTCATTTCTATCTTGATAGGGTCATACCTCTGTTTTTGGTGTTCTCAGCTTGAATATGGTCAAATCCTTGGAAATGAAAGCATTGATTCTTCATATTCACATCAATAGGTGTTGTTTCAGCTTCCATATGTGTCTTCTTTCTAAAACTCCCAAATTAACCAATAGAAACTCCTATGAGATTCTAAGAACTAACAGAACTGTGGGATAAACTATAATGTTTGTTTCTTACTTTGACTTCTTCTCCACCTTAATAGCATGCTTCAACTACTTTGAGACTTCAACACTTCTATTCACTCTCATTTCTATCTTGATCCGTCATAACTTCTGTTTTTAGGATTCTCGGCTTGAATATGATCAAATCCATGGAAATGAAAGCATTGATTCTTCATATTCACATCAATAGGTGTTGTTTCAGCTTCAATATGTTTATTCTTTCTAAAACTCCCAAATTTACCCATAAAAACTCTTATGAGCTTCAAAGAACTAACAGAACTGTGGGATAAGCTATAATGTTTGTTTCTTACTTTGACTTGCTTCTCCACCTTGGTAGCATGCTTTAACTACTTGGACACCTAAACACTTCTATTCACTCTTATTTCTATCTTGAAGGGTCATAACTCCGTTTTTGGTGTTCTCAACTTGAAAATGGTCAAATCTTTGGAAATGAAAGCATTCATTCTTCATATTCACATCAATAGGTGTTGTTTCAGCTTCAATATGTGTATTCTTTCTAAAACTCCGAAATTTACCAATAGAAACTCTTATGAGATTCAAAGAACTAACAGAACTGTTAGATAAGCTATAATATTTGTTTCTTACTTTGACTTGCTTCTCCACCTTAATAGCATACTTTAACTACTTTGACATTTCCACACTTCTATTCACTCTCATTTCTATCTTGAAGGGTCATAACTCTGTTTTTGGTGTTCTCAGCTAGAAAATGGTCAAATCCTTGGAAATGAAAGCATTGATTCTTCATATTCACATCAATAGGTGTTGTTTCAGCTTCCATATATGTCTTCTTTCTAAAACTCCCAAATTCACCAATAAAAACTCCTATAAGATTCAAAGAGCTAACAGAACTCTGGGATAAGCTATAATGTTTGTTTCTTATTTTGACTTGCTTCTCCACCTTAATAGCATGCTTCCACTACTTTGACATTTCCACACTTCTATTCACTCTCATTTCTATCTTGAAGGGTCATAACTTCGTTTTTGGTGTTCTCAACTTGAAAATGGTCAAATCTTTGGAAATGAAAGCATTGATTCTTCATATTCACATCAATAGGTGTTGTTTCAGCCTCCATATGTGTCTTTTTTCTAAAACTCCCAAATTTACCGATAGAAGCTCGTATGGGATTCAAAGAGCTAAGAGAATGGGATAAGCTATAATGTTTGTTTCTTACTTTGACTTGCTTCTCCACCTTAATAGCATACTTTAACTACTTTAAGACTTCTACACTTCTATTTACTCTCCTTTCTATCTTGATAGGGTCATAACTTCCTTTTTTGGGTTCTCGGCTTGAATATGATCAAATCCATGGAAATGAAAGCAGTGATTCTTCATATTCACATCAATAGGTGTTGTTTCAGCTTCAATATGTGTATTCTTTCTAAAACTCCCAAATTTACCAATAGAAACTTCTATAAGATTCAAAGAGCTAACAGAACTGTGGGATAAGCTATAATGTTTGTTTCTTACTTTGACTTCTTCTCCACCTTAATAGCATGCTTTCACTACTTTGACATTTCTACACTTATTCACTCTCATTTCTATCTTGAAGGGTCATAACTTCCGTTTTGGTGTTCTCGGCTTGAAAATGGTCAAATCCTTGGAAATGAAAGCATTGATTCTTCATATTCACATCATGAGGTGTTGTTTTAGCCTCTATATGTGTCTTCTTGCTACAACTCCAAAATTCACTATTAGAAACTCTTATGAGATTCAAAGAACTAACAGAACTGTTGGATAAGCTATAATGTTTGTTTCTTACTTTGACTTGCTTCTCCACCTTAATAGCATGCTTCCACTACTATTCACTATCATTTCTATCTTGAAGGGTCATAACTTTGTTTTAGGATTCTTAGCTTGAAAATTGTCAAATCCTTGGAAATGAAAGCATTGATTCTTCATATTCACATCAATAGGTGTTGTTTCAGCCTCCATATGTGTCTTCTTTCTACAAAACCCCATATTCACCAATAGAACCTCCTATAAGATTCAAAGAGCTATAAGAACGTGGGATAAGCTATAATGTTTGTTTCTTACTTTGACTTGCTTCTCCACCTTAATAGCATGCTTTAACTACTTTGACACTTCTACACTTCTATTCACTCTCATTTCAATCTTGAAAGGTAATAACTCTGTTTTTGGGATTCTTGGCTTGAATATGATCAAATCCATGGAAATGAAAGCATTGATTCTTCATATTCACATCAATAGGTGTTGTTTCAGCTTCAATATGTGTATTCTTTCTAAAACTCCCAAAGTTACCAATAGAAACTCCTATGAGATTCAAAGAACTCACAGAACTGGGATAAGCTATAATGTTTGTTTCTTACTTTGACTTCTGCTCCCCACCTTAATAGCATGCTTCCCTTACTTTGACATTTCCACATTCTATTCACTCTCATTTCTATCTTGAAGGGTCATAACTTCTGTTTTTGGTGTTCTCGGCTTGAAAATGGTCAAATCCTTGGCAATGAAAGCATTGATTCTTCATATTCACCTCAATAGGTGTTGTTTCAGCTTCCATATGTGTCTTCTTTCTAAAACTCCCAACTTTACCAATAGAAACTCCTATAAGATTCAAAGAACTAACAGAACTGTTGGGATAAGCTATAATGTTTGTTTCTTACTTTGACTTGCTTCTCCCCCTTAATAGCATGCTTTGCTACTTTGACATTTCTACTTATTCACTCTCATTTCTATCTTGATAGGGTCATAACTTCCGTTTTAGGATTCTAAGCTTGAAAATGGCCAAATCCTTGTCAATGAAACCATTGATTCTTCATATTCACATCAATAGGTGTTGTTTCAGCTTCAATATGTGTATTCTTTCTAAAACTCCCAAATTTACCAATAGAAACTCCTATGAGATTCAAAGAACTAAAGCTGTGGGATAAACTATAATGTTTGTTTCTTACTTTGACTTGCTTCTCCACCTTAATAGCATGCTTTAACTACTTTGACATTTCTACACTTCTATTCACTCTCATTTCTATCTTGATAGGGTCATAACTCTCTTTTTGGGGTTCTCGGCTTGAATATGATCAAATCCATGGAAATGAAAGCATTGATTCTTCATATTCACATCAATAGGTGTTGTTTCAGCTTCAATATGTGTATTCTTTCTAAAACTCCCAAATTTACCAATAGAAAACCTCCTATGAGATTCAAAGAACTAACAGAACTGTGGGATAAGCTATAATGTTTGTTTCTTACTTTGACTTGCTTCTCCGCCTTAATAGCATGCTTTAACTACTTTGACACTTCTACCTTCATTCACTCTCATTTCTATCTTGATAGGGTCATAACTTCTCTTTTTGGGGTTCTCGGCTTGAATATGATCAAATCCATGGAAATGAAAGCATTGATTCTTCATATTCACATCAATAGGTGTTGTTTCAGCTTCAATATGTGTATTCTTTCTAAAACTCCCCAAATTTACCAATAGAAACTCCTATAAGATTCAAAGAACTAACATAACCGTGGGATAAGCTATAATGTTTGTTTCTTTTACTTTGCTTCTCCACCTTAATAGCATGCTTTAACTACTTTGACATTTCCACACTTCTATTCACTCTCATTTCTATCTTGATAGGGTCATAACTTCCGTTTTGGTGTTCTCGGCTTGAAAATGGTCAAATCCTTGGAAATGAAAGCATTGATTCTTCATATTCACATCAATAGGTGTTGTTTCAGCTTCCATATGTGTATTCTTTCTAAAACTCCCAAATTCACCAATAAAACTCCTATAAGATTCAAAGCTAACAGAACTGTGGGATAAGCTATAATGTTTGTTTCTTACTTTGACTTGCTTCTCCACCTTAATAGCATGCTTTAACTACTTTGACATTTCTACTTCAATTCACTCTCATTTCTATCTTGATAGGGTCATAACTTCGGTTTTGGTGTTTCTCGGCTTGAAAATGGTCAAATCCTGGGAAATGAAAGCATTGATTCTTCATATTCACATCAATAGGTGTTGTTTCAGCTTCAATATGTGTCTTCTTTCTAAAACTCCCAAATTTACCAATAGAAACACTTATGAGCTTCGACGAACTGAAAGAGCTTTTAGCTAAGCTATAATATTTGTTCCTTACTTTGACTTGCTTCTCCACCTTAATAGCATGCTTCCACTACTTTGACATTTCCACTTATTCACTCGCATTTCTATCTTGATGGGTCATAGCTCCCTTTCTCTGTTTCTCCGCTTGAAAATGGTCAAATCCTTGGAAATGAAAGCATTGATTCTTCATATTCACATCAATAGGTGTTGTTTCAGCTTCAATATGTGTATTCTTTCTAAAACTCCCAAATTCACCATTAGAAACTCCTATGAGATTCAAATAACTAACAGAACTGTGGGATAAGCTATATTGCTTGTTTCTTACTTTGACTTGCTTCTCCACCTTAATAGCATGCTTTAACTACTTTGAGATTTCTACATTCACTCTCATTTCTATCTTGATAGGGTCATAACTCTGTTTTGGTGTTCTCGGCTTGAATATGATCAAATCCTTGGAGATGAATGCATTGAGTCTGCCTATTCACATCAATAGGTGTTGTTTCAGCGTCCATATGTGTATTCTTTCTAAAACTCCCCAAATTTACCAATAAAAACTCCTATGAGATGCATAGAGCTAACAGAACTGTGGGATAAGCTATAATGTTTGTTTCTTACTTTGACTTGCTTCTCCACCTTAATAGCATGCTTCTACTACTTTGACATTTCTACACTTTATTCACTCTCATTTCTATCTTGATAGGGTCATAACTTCCGTTTTTGGTGTTCTCGGCTTGAAAATGGTCAAATCCTTGGAAATGAAAGCATTGATTCTTCATATTCACATCAATAGGTGTTGTTTCAGCCTCCATATGTGTCTTCCTTCTACCACTCCCAAATTTACCAATAAAACCTCCTCTGAGACTCTAAGAACTAACAGATGTGGGATAAACTATAATGTTTGTTTCTTACTTTGACTTCTCTCTCCCCCTTAATAGCATGCTTCCTTACTTTGACACTTCAACACTTCTATTCACTCTCATTTCTATCTTGATAGGTCATAACTTCTGTTTTTAGGATTCTCGGCTTGAATATGATCAAATCCATGGAAATGAAAGCATTGATTCTTCATATTCACATCAATAGGTGTTGTTTCAGCTTCAATATGTGTATTCTTTCTAAAACTCCCAAATTTACCAATAGAAACTCCTATGAGATTCAAAGACTAACAGAACTGTGGGATAAGCTATAATGTTTGTTTCTTACTTTGACTTGCTTCTCCACCTTAATAGCATGCTTACCTTTTGACATTTCCACTTCTATTCACTCTCATTTCTATCTTGAAGGGTCATAACTTCTGTTTTTGGTGTTCTCGGCTTGAAAATGGTCAAATCCTTGGAAATGAAAGCATTGATTCTTCATATTCACATCAATAGGTGTTGTTTCAGCTTCAATATGTGTATTCTTTCTAAAACTCCCAAATTTACCAATAGAAACTCCTATAAGATTCAAAGAGCTAACAAAACTGTGGGATAAGCTATAATGTTTGTTTCTTACTTTGACTTGCTTCTCCACCTTAATAGCATGCTTTTACTACTTTGACATTTCTCACTTCTATTCACTCTCATTTCTATCTTGAAGGGTCATAACTTCCGTTTTGGTGTTCTCGGCTTGAAAATGGTCAAATCCTTGGAAATGAAAGCATTGATTCTTCATATTCACATCAATAGGTGTTGTTTCAGCTTCAATATGTGTATTCTTTCTAAAACTCCCAAATTTACCAATAGAAACTCTTATGAGATTCAAAGAACTAACTAAATTTTTTTACTTTGACTTGCTTCTCCACCTTAATAGCATGCTTTAACTACTTTGACATTTCTACCTTCTATTCACTCTCATTTCTATCTTGATAGGGTCATAACTCCTTTTTTTGGGTTCTCGGCTTGAATATGATCAAATCCATGGAAATGAAAGCATTGATTCTTCATATTCACATCAATAGGTGTTGTTTCAGCTTCAATATGTATTCTTTCTAAAACTCCCAAATTTACCAATAGAAACTCTTATGAGATTCAAAGAACTAACAGAACTGTTGGATAAGCTATAATGTTTGTTTCTTACTTTGACTTGCTTCTCCGCCTTAATAGCATGCTTCACTACTTTGACATTTCCACACTTATATTCACTCTCATTTCTATCTTGAAGGGTCATAACTTCTGTTTTTGGTGTTCTCGACTTGAAAATGGTCAAATCCTTGGAAATGAAAGCATTGATTCTTCATATTCACATCAATAGGTGTTGTTTCAGCTTCCATATGTGTATTCTTTCTAAAACTCCCAAATTTACCAATAAAAACTCCTTATGAGATTCAAAGCTAAAAGAACTGTGGGATAAGCTATAATGTTTGTTTCTTACTTTGACTTGCTTCTCCCCCTTAATAGCATGCTTTAACTACTTTGACATTTCTACACTTTATTCACTCTCATTTCCATCTTGAATGGTCCTATTCTGTTTTGGGTTCTCGGCTTGAATAAGATCAAATCCATGAAAATGAAAGCATTGATTCTTCATATTCACATCAATAGGTGTTGTTTCAGCTTCAATATGTGTATTCTTTCTAAAACTCCCAAATTTACCAATAGAAACTCCTATGAGATTCAAAGAACTAACAGAACTGTGGGATAAGCTATAATGTTTGTTTCTTACTTTGACTTGCTTCTCCACCTTAATAGCATGCTTCCACTACTTTGACATTTCCACACTTCTATTCACTCTCATTTCTATCTTGAAGGGTTATAACTCTGTTTTTGGTGTTCTCAGCTTGAAAATGGTCAAATCCTTGGAAATGAAAGCATTGATTCTTCATATTCACATCAATAGGTGTTGTTTCAGCTTCAATATGTGTATTCTTTCTAAAACTCCCAAATTTACCAATAGAAACTCCTATAAGATTCAAAGAGCTAACAGAACTGTGGGATAAGCTATAATGTTTGTTTCTTACTTTGACTTGCTTCTCCACCTTAATAGCATGCTTCTTTACTTTGACATTTCTCCTTATTCACTCTCATTTCTATCTTGATAGGGTCATAACTTCCGTTTTTGGTGTTCTCGACTTGAAAATGGTCAAATCTTTGGAAATGAAAGCATTGATTCCTCATATTCACATCAATAGTTGTTGTTTCAGCTTCAATATTTGTATTCTTTCTAAAACTCCCAAATTTACCAATAGAAACTCTTATGAGATTCAAAGAACTAACTATAATTTTTTTTACTTTGACTTCTCCCCCTTAATAGCATGCTTTAACTACTTTGACATTTCTACACTTCTATTCACTCTCATTTCTATCTTGATAGGGTCATAACTTCCTTTTTTGGGTTCTCAGCTTGAATATGATCAAATCCTTGGAAATGAAAGCATTGATTCTTCATATTCACATCAATAGGTGTTGTTTCGGCCTCAATATGTGTATTCTTTCTAAAACTCCCAAATTTACCAATAGAAACTCTTATGAGATTCAAAGAACTAACAGAACTGTTGGACAAGCTATAATCTTTGTTTCTTACTTTGACTTGCTTCTCCACCTTAATAGCATGCTTCCACTACTTTGACACTTCCACACTTCTATTCACTCTCATTTTTATCTTGAAGGGTCATAACTCCGTTTTTGGGATTCTCAGCTTGAAAATGGTCAAATCCTAGGAAATGAAAGCATTGATTCTTCATATTCACATCAATAGGTGTTGTTTCAGCTTCAATATGTGTATTCTTTCTAAAACTCCCAAATTCACCAATAGAAACTCCTATGAGATTCAAAGAACTATATGAACTGTGGGATAAGCTATAATGTTTGTTTCTTACTTTGACTTGCTTCTCCACCTGAATAGCATGCTTTAACTACTTTGAGATTTCCACACTTCTATTCACTCTCATTTCTATCTTGAAGGGTCATAACTCTGTTTTTAGGATTCTCGGCTTGAATATGATCAAATCCATGGAAATGAAAGCATTGATTCTTCATATTCACATCAATAGGTGTTGTTTCAGCTTCAATATGTGTATTCTTTCTAAAACTCCCAAATTTACCAATAGAAACTCCTATGAGATTCAAAGAACTAACAGAACTATGGGATGAGCTATAATGTTTGTTTCTTACGTTAACTTCTTCTCCCCCTTAATAGCATGCTTCCACTATTTGACATTTCCACACTTCTATTCACTCTCATATCTATCTTGAAGGGTCATAACTCCCTTTTTGGTGTTCTCAGCTTGAAAATGGTTAAATCCTTGGAAATGAAAGCATTGATTCTTCATATTCACATCAATAGGTGTTGTTTCAGCTTCAATATGTGTATTCTTTCTAAAACTCCCAAATTTAAAAATAGAAACTCCTATGGGATTCAAAGAACTAACAAAACTGTTGGATAAGCTATAATGTTTGTTTCTTACTTTGACTTGCTTCTCCACCTTAATAGCATGCTTCCACTACTTTGACATTTCCATACTTCTATTCACTCTCATTTCTATCTTGAAGGGTCATAACTATGTTTTTGGTGTTCTCGGCTTGAATATGATCAAATCCATGGAAATAAAGCATTGATTCTTCATATTCACATCAATAGGTGTTGTTTCAGCTTCATATGTGTATTCTTTCTAAAACTCCCCAAATTTACCAATAAAAACTCCTATGAGATTCAAAGAACTAACAGGACTGTGGGATAACCTATAATGGTTGTTTCTAACTTTGACTTGCTTCTCCCCCTTAATAGCATGCTTTTACTACTTTGAGATTTCTACACTTCTATTCACTCTCATTTCTATCTTGAAGGGTCATAACTTCTGTTTTTGGTTTCTCGGCTTGAAAATTGTCAAATCTTTGGAAATGAAAGCATTGGTTCTTCATATTCACATCAATAGGTGTTGTTTCAGCATCCATATGTGTATTCTTTCTAAAACTCCCAAATTTACCAATAGAAACTCCTATGAGATTCAAAGAACTAACAGAACTGTGGGATCAGCTATAATGCTTGTTTCTTACTTTGACTTACTTCTCCACCTTAATAGCATCTTACCTTACTTTGACATTTCCACACTCTATTCACTCTCATTTCTATCTTGAAGGGTCATAACTTCCATTTTTGGTGTTCTCGGCTTGAAAATGGTCAAATCCTTGGAAATGAAAGCATTCATTCTTCATATTCACATCAATAGGTGTTGTTTCAGCTTCAATATGTGTATTCTTTCTAAAACTGCCAAATTTACCATGAGAAACTCCTATAATATTCAAAAAACTAACAGAACGATGGGATAAGCAATAATGTTTGTTTCTTACTTTGACTTGCTTCTCCACCTTAATAGCATGCTTTAACTACTTTGACATTTCCACTTCTATTCACTCTCATTTCTATCTTGAAGGGTCATAACTTCCGTTTTTGGTGTTCTCGACTTGAAAATGGTCAAATCCTTGGAAATGAAAGCATTGATTCTTCATCATCACATAAATAGGTGTTGTTTCAACTTCAATATGTGTATTCTTTCTATAACTCCCAAATTTACCAATAGAAACTCTTATGAGATTCAAAGAACTAACTAAATTTTTTTTACTTTGACTACTTGCTCCACCTTAATAGCATGCTTCAACTACTTTGACATTTCTACACTTTATTCACTCTCATTTCTATCTTGATAGGGTCATAACTTCTCTTTTTGGTGTTCTCGGCTTGAATATGATCAAATCCATGGAAATGAAATCATTGATTCTTCATATTCACATCAATAGGTGTTGTTTCAGCTTCAATATGTGTATTCTTTCTAAAACTCCCAAATTTACCAATAGAAACTCTTATGAGATTCAAAGAACTAACAGAACTATGGGATAAGCTATAATGCTTGTTTCTTACTTTGATTTGCTTCTCCGCCTTAATAGCATGCTTCACTACTTTGACATTTCCACACTTCTATTCACTCTCATTTCTATCTTGAAGGGTCATAACTTCCGTTTTTGGTGTTCTCGGCTTGAAAATGGTCAAATCCTTGGAAATGAAAGCATTGATTCTTCATATTCACATCAATAGGTGTTGTTTCAGCTTCCATATGTGTATTCTTTCTAAAACTCCGAAATTCACCAATAGAAACTCCTATAAGATTCAAAGAACTATATAAACTGTGGGATAAGCTATAATGTTTGTTTCTTACTTTGACTTCTTCTCCACCTTAATAGCATGCTTCAACTACTTTGAGACTTCAACACTTCTATTCACTCTTATTTGTATCTTGAAGGTTCATAACTCTCTTTTTAGGTGAATCAGCTTGAATATGATCAAATCCATGGAAATGAAAGCATTGATTCTTCATATTCACATCAATAGGTGTTGTTTCAGCTTCAATATGTGTATTCTTTCTAAAACTCCCAAATTTACCAATAGAAACTCCTATGAGATTCAAAGAACTAACAGAACTGTTGGATAAGCTATAATGTTTGTTTCTTAATTTGACTTGCTTCTCCACTTTAATAGCATGCTTCCACTACTTTGACATTTCCACTTCTATTCCCTCTCCTTTCTATCTTGAAGGGTCATAACTTTCTATTTTTGGTGTTCTCAACTTGAAAATGGTCAAATCCATGGAAATGAAAGCATTGATTCTTCATATTCACATCAATAGGTGTTGTTTCAGCTTCAATATGTGTATTCTTTCTAAAACTCCCAAATTCACCATTAGAAACTTCTATAAGATTCAAAGAACTAACAGAACTGTGGGATAAGCGATAATACTTGTTTCTTACTTTGACTTGCTTCTCCACCTTAATAGCATGCTTCCACTACTTTGACATTTCCACACTTCTATTCACTCTCATTTCAATCTTGAAGGGTCATAACTTCGTTTTTGGTGTTCTCGGCTTGAATATGATCAAATCCATGGAAATGAAAGAATTGATTCTTCATATTCACATCAATAGGTGTTGTTTCAGCTTCAATATGTGTATTCTTTCTAAAACTCCCAAATTTACCAATAGAAACTCTTATGAGATTCAAAGAACTAACAGAACTGTTGGATAAGCTATAATGTTTGTTTCTTACTTTGACTTGCTTCTCCACCTTAATAGCATGCTTCAATTCTTTGACATTTCCACACTTATATTCACTCTCATTTCTATCTTGAAGGGTCATAACTTCTTTTTTTGGTGTTCTCGGCTTGAAAATGGTCAAATCCTTGGAAATGAAAGCATTGATTCTTCATATTCACATCAATAGGTGTTGTTTCGAGCTTCAATATGTGTATTCTTTCTAAAACTCCCAAATTCACCAATAAAACTCCTATAAGATTCAAAGAACTAAAAGAACTGTGGGATAAGCTATAATGTTTGTTTCTTACTTTGACTTCTTCTCCCACCTTAATAGCATGCTTTAACTACTTTGACATTTCTACACTTCTATTCACTCTCATTTCTATCTTGATAGGTCATAACTTCTGTTTTGGATTCTCGGCTTGAATATGATCAAATCCATGGAAATGAAAGCATTGATTCTTCATATTCACATCAATAGGTGTTGTTTCAGCTTCAATATGTGTATTCTTTCTAAAACTCCCAAATTTACCAATAGAAACTCCTATGAGATTCAAAGAACTAACAGAACTGTGGGATAAGCTATAATACTTGTTTCTTACTTTGACTTGCTTCTCCACCTTGGTAGCATGCTTCAACTACTTTGACATTTCCACACTTCTATTCACTCTCATTTCAATCTTGAAGGGTCATAACTTCGTTTTTGGTGTTCTCAGCTTGAAAATGGTCAAATCCTTGGAAATGAAAGCATTGATTCTTCATATTCACATCAATAGGTGTTGTTTCAGCTTCCATATTGTATTCTTTCTAAAACTCCCAAATTCACCAATAAAACTCCTATAAGATTCAAAGAGCTAACAGAACTGTTGGATAAGCTATAATGTTTGTTTCTTACTTTGACTTGCTTCTCCCCTTAATAGCATGCTTTAACTACTTTGAGATTTCTACACTTCTATTCACTCTCATTTCTATCTTGATAGGGTCATAACTTCCGTTTTTGGTGTTCTCAGCTTGAATATGATCAAATCCATGGAAATGAAAGCATTGATTCTTCATATTCACATCAATAGGTGTTGTTTCAGCTTCAATATGTGTATTCTTTCTAAAACTCCCAAATTTACCAATAGAAACTCTTATGAGATTCAAAGAACTAACAGAACTGTGGGATAAGCTATAATGCTTGTTTCTTACTTTGACTTGCTTCTCCACCTTGGTAGCATGCTTCCACTACTTTGTCATTTCCACACTTATATTCACTCTCATCTCTATCTTGAAGGGTCCTAACTCTGTTTTTGGTGTTCCCAACTCGAAAATGGTCAATTCCTTGGAAATGAAAGCATTGATTCTTCTTGTTCGCATCAATTGGTGTTGCTTCCGCCTCCATATGTGTATTCTTTCTAAAACTCCCAAATTCACCCAATAAAAACTCCTATAAGATTCAAAGTATAAGAACTGTGGGATAAGCTATAATGTTTATTTCTTCCTTTGACATGCTTCTCCACCTTAATAGCAAGCTTTCACTACTTTGACATTTCTACACTTCTATTCACTCTCATTTCCATCTTGATAGGGTCATAACTTCTGTTTTTGGATTCTCGGCTTGAATATGGTCAAATCCATGGAAATGAAAGCATTGATTCTTCATATTCACATCAATAGGTGTTGTTTCAGCTTCAATATGTGTATTCTTTCTAAAACTCCCCAAATTTACCAATAGAAACTCCTATGAGATTCAAAGAACTAACAGAACTGTGGGATAAGCTATAATGTTTGTTTCTTACTTTGACTTGCTTCTCCACTTAATAGCATGCTTCCATTACTTTGACATTTCCACACTTCTATTCACTCTCATTTCTATCTTGAAGGGTCATAACTTCTATTTTTGGTGTTCTCAACTTGAAAATGGTCAAATCTTTAGAAATGAAAGCATTGATTCTTCATATTCACATCAATAGGTGTTGTTTCAGCTTCAATATGTGTATTCTTTCTAAAACTCCCAAATTTACCAATAGAAACTCCTATGAGATTCAAATAACTAAGAGAACTGTGGGATAAGCTATAATGTTTGTTTGTTACTTTGACTTGCTTCTCCACCTGAATAGCATGCTTTAACTACTTTGAGATTTCCACACTTCTATTCACTCTCATTTTTATCTTTTAGGGTCATAACTCTGTTTTTAGGTTTCTCAGCTTGAATATGATCAAATCCATGGAAATGAAAGCATTGATTCTTCATATTCACATCAATAGGTGTTGTTTCAGCTTCAATATGTGTATTCTTTCTAAAACTCCCAAATTTACCAATAGAAACTCCTATGAGATTCAAAATACTAACAGACTCGTGGGATAAACTATAATGTTTGTTTCTTACTTTGACTTCTTCTCCCCCTTAATAGCATGCTTCAACTACTTTTAGACTTCAACACTTCTATTCACTCTCATTTCTATGTTGAAGGGTCATAACTCCAATTTTGGTTTTCTCAACTTGAAAATGGTCAAATCCTTGGAAATAAAAGCATTGAATCTTCATATTCACATCAATAGGTGTTGTTTCAGCCTCCATATGTGTCTTCTTTCTACAACTCCCAAATTCACCATTAAAACCTCCCATGAGATTCTAAGAACTAACAGAACTATGGGATGAGCTATAATGTTTGTTTCTTATTTTGACTTGCTTCTCCACCTTAATAGCATGCTTTAACTACTTTGAGATTTCTACACTTCTATTCACTCTCATTTCTATCTTGAAGGGTCATAACTCCCTTTTTTTGTGTTCTCAGCTTGAATATGATCAAATCCATGGAAATGAAAGCATTGATTCTTCATATTCACATCAATAGGTGTTGTTTCAGCTTCAATATGTGTATTCTTTCTAAAACTCCCAAATTTACCAATAGAAACTCCTATAAGATTCAAAGAGCTAACAGAACTGTGGGATAAGCTATAATGTTTGTTTCTTACTTTGACTTGCTTCTCCACCTTAATAGCATGCTTCCACTACTTTGACATTTCCACACTTTTATTCACTCTCATTTCTATCTTGATAGGTCATAACTCTGTTTTTGGTGTTCTCGGCTTGAAAATGGTCAAATCCTTGGAAATGAAAGCATTGATTCTTCATATTCACATCAATAGGTGTTGGTTCAGCTTCCCTATATGTCTCATTTCTAAAACTCCCAAATTTACCAATAAAAACTCCTATAAGATTCAAAGAACTAACAGAACTGTGGGATAAGCTATAATGTTTGTTTCTTACTTTGACTTGCTTCTCCACCTTAATAGCATCCTTTACTACTTTGACATTTCTACACTTCTATTCACTCTCATTTCTATCTTGATAGGGTCATAACTTCTGTTTTTGGTGTTCTCGGCTTGAAAATGGTCAAATCCTTGGAAATGAAAGCATTGATTCTTCATATTCACATCAATAGGTGTTATTTCAGCTTCCATCTGTCTCTTCTTTCTAAAACTCCCCAAATTCACCAATAAAAACTCCTATAAGATTCAAAGAACTAACAGAACTGTGGGATAAGCTATAATGTTTGTTTCTTACTTTGACTTGCTTCTCCCCCTTAATAGCATCTTTAACTACTTTGACATTTCTACACTTCTATTCACTCTCATTTCTATCTTGAAGGGTCATAACTTCCGTTTTTGGTGTTCTCGGCTTGAAAATGGTCAAATCCTTGGAAATGAAAGCATTGATTCTTCATATTCACATCAATAGGTGTTGTTTCAGCTTCCATATGTGTATTCTTTCTAAAACTCCCAAATTTACTAATAAAAACTCCTATAAGATTCAAAAGACTGACAGAACTGTGGGATAAGCTATAATGTTTGTTTCTTACTTTGACTTGCTTCTCCCCACCTTAATAGCATACTTTAACTACTTTGAGATTTTACACTTCTATTCACTCTCATTTCTATCTTGAAGGGTCATAACTTCCGTTTTTTGTGTTCTCGGCTTGAATATGATCAAATCCATGGAAATGAAAGCATTGATTCTTCATATTCACATCAATAGGTGCTGTTTCAGCTGTCATATGTGTCTTCTTTCTAAAACTCCCAAATTTACCAATAGAAACTCCGATCAGATTCAAAGAACTAACAGAACTGTGAGATAAGCTATAATGTTTGTTTCTTACTTTGACTTGCTTCTCCACCTTAATAGCATGCTTTAACTACTTTGACATTTCTACTTCTATTCACTCTCATTTCTATCTTGAAGGGTCATAACTTCCGTTTTTGGTGTTCTCAGCTTGAATATGGTCAAATCCTTGGAAATGAAAGCATTGATTCTTCATATTCACATCAATAGGTGTTGTTTCAGCTTCCATATGTGTCTTCTTTCTAAAACTCCCAAATTCACCAATAAAACTCCTATGAGATTCTAAGAACTAACAGAACTGTGGGATAAACTATAATGTTTGTTTCTTACTTTGGCTTCCTTCTCCCCTTAATAGCATGCTTCTTTACTTTGACATTTCTACTTCTATTCACTCTCATTTCTATCTTGAAGAGTCATAACTCAGTTTTTGTGATTTGAGCTTGAAAATAGTCAAATCCTTGGAAATGAAAGCATTGATTCTTCATATTCACATCAATAGATGTTGTTTCAGCCTCCATATGTGTCTTCTTTCTACAACTCCCAAATTCACCAATAAAACCTCCTATGAGATTCTAAGAACTAACAGAACTGTGGGATAAGCTATAATGTTTGTTTCTTACTTTGAATTGCTTCTCCACCTGAATAGCATGCTTTAACTACTTTGAGATTTCCACACTTCTATTCACTCTCATTTTTATCTTCAAGGGTCATAACTCCGTTTTTGGTATTCTCAGCTTGAATATGATCAAATCCATGGAAATGAAAGCATTGATTTTTCATATTCACATCAATAGGTGTTGTTTCAGCTTCCATATGTGTCTTCTTTCTAAAACTCCCAAATTCACCAATAAAAACTCCTATAAGATTCAAAGAGCTAACAGAACTGTGGGATAAGCTATAATGTTTGTTTCTTACTTTGACTTGCTTCTCCACCTTAATAGCATGCTTCCACTACTTTGACATTTCCACACTTTTATTCACTCTCATTTCTATCTTGAAGGGTCATAACTCTGTTTTTGGTGTTCTCAGCTTGAAAATGGTCAAATCTTTGGAAATGAAAGCATTGATTCTTCATATTCACATCAATAGGTGTTGTTTCAGCTTCCATATGTGTCTTCTTTCTAAAACTCCCAAATTCACCAATAAAAACTCCTATAAGATTCAAAGAGCTAACAGAACTGCGGGATAAGCTATAATGTTTGTTTCTTATTTTGACTTGCTTCTCCACCTTAATAGCACGCTTTAACTACTTTGAGATTTCTACACTTCTATTCACTCTCATTTCTATCTTGAAGGGTCATAACTCTGTTTTTGGTGTTCCCAGCTTGAAAATGGTCAAATCTTTGGAAATGAAAGTATTGATTCTTCATATTTACATCAATAGGTGTTGTTTCAGCTTCCATATGTGTCTTCTTTCTAAAACTCCCAAATTCACCAATAAAAACTCCTATAAGATTCAAAGAGCTAACAGAACTGTGGGATAAGCTATAATGTTTGTTTCTTATTTTGACTTGCTTCTCCACCTTAATAGCATGCTTTAACTACTTTGAGATTTCTACACTTCTATTCACTCTCATTTCTATCTTAAAGGGTCACAACTCCGTTTTTGGTGTTCTCAGCTTGAAAATGGTCAAATCCTTGGAAATGAAAGCATTGATTCTTCATATTCACATCAATAGGTGTTGTTTCAACTTCAATATGTGTATTCTTTCTAAAACTCCCAAATTTACCAATAGAAACTCTTATGAGATTCAAAGAACTAACAGAACTGTGGGATAAGCTATAATGTTTGTTTCTTACTTTGACTTGCTTCTCCACCTTAATAGCATACTTTAACTACTTTGAGATTTCTACACTTCCATTCACTCTCATTTCTATCTTGAAGGGTCATAACTCCGTTTTTGGTGTTCTCAACTTGAAAATGGTCAAATCTTTGGAAATGAAAGCATTGATTCTTCATATTCACATCAATAGGTGTTGTTTCAGCCTCCATATGTGTCTTCTTTCTACAACTCCCAAATTCACCAGTAAAACCTCCTATAGGATTCAAGGAGCTAACAGATGGGATAAGCTATAATGTTTGTTTCTTACTTTGACTTGCTTCTCCACCTTAATAGCATGCTTTAACTACTTTGACATTTCTTACTTCTATTCACTCTCATTTCTATCTTGAAGGGTCATAACTCCGTTTTTGGTATTCTCAGCTTGAATATGATCAAATCCATGGAAATGAAAGCATTGATTTTTCATATTCACATCAATAGGTGTTGTTTCAGCTTCCATATGTGTCTTCTTTCTAAAACTCCCAAATTCACCAATAAAAACTCCTATAAGATTCAAAGAGCTAACAGAACTGTGGGATAAGCTATAATGTTTGTTTCTTACTTTGACTTGCTTCTCCACCTTAATAGCATGCTTCCACTACTTTGACATTTCCACACTTTTATTCACTCTCATTTCTATCTTGAAGGGTCATAACTCTGTTTTTGGTGTTCTCAGCTTGAAAATGGTCAAATCTTTGGAAATGAAAGCATTGATTCTTCATATTCACATCAATAGGTGTTGTTTCAGCTTCCATATGTGTCTTCTTTCTAAAACTCCCAAATTCACCAATAAAAACTCCTATAAGATTCAAAGAGCTAACAGAACTGCGGGATAAGCTATAATGTTTGTTTCTTATTTTGACTTGCTTCTCCACCTTAATAGCATGCTAACTTTACTTTGAGATTTCTACACTTCTATTCACTCTCATTTCTATCTTGATAGGGCATAACTCTGTTTTTGGTGTTCCCAGCTTGAAAATGGTCAAATCTTTGGAAATGAAAGTATTGATTCTTCATATTTACATCAATAGGTGTTGTTTCAGCTTCCATATGTGTTTCTTTCTAAAACTCCCAAATTCACCAATAAAACTCCTATAAGATTCAAAGAACTAACAGAACTGTGGGATAAGCTATAATGTTTGTTTCTTACTTTGACTTGCTTCTCCACCTTAATAGCATGCTTTAACTACTTTGAGATGTCTACACTTCTATTCACTCTCATTTCTATCTTGATAGGGTCATAACTCCGTTTTTGGTGTTCTCGGCTTGAAAATGGCCAAATCCATGTCAACGAAACCATTAATTCTGCATATTCACATCAATAGGTGTTGTTTCAGCTTCAATATGTGTGTTCTTTCTAAAACTCCCAAATTTACCAATAGAAACTCTTATGAGATTCAAAGAACTAACAGAACTGTTGGATAAGCTATAATGTTTGTTTCTTCTTTGACTTGCTTCTCCACCTTAATAGCATGCTTTAACTACTTTGACATTTCTACACTTCTATTCACTCTCATTTCTATCTTGAAGGGTCATAACTTCGTTTTTGGTGTTCTCAGCTTGAAAATGGTCAAATCTTTGGAAATGACAGCATTGATTCTTCATATTCACATCAATAGGTGTTGTTTCAGCTTCCATATGTGTATTCTTTCTAAAACTCCCAAATTCACCACTAAAACTCCTATAAGATTCAAAGCTAACAGAACTGTGGGATAAGCTATAATGTTTGTTTCTTACTTTGACTTGCTTCTCCACCTTAATAGCATGCTTTAACTACTTTGACATTTCCACCTTCTATTCACTCTCATTTCTATCTTGAAGGGTCATAACTCTATTTTTGGTGTTCTCGGCTTGAATATGGTCAAATCCATGGAAATGAAAGCATTGATTCTTCATATTCACATCAATAGGTGTTGTTTCAGCTTCCATATTGTCTTCTTTCTAAAACTCCCAAATTTACCAATAGAAACTCCTATAAGATTCAAAGACTAACAGAACTATTGGATAAGCTATAATGTTTGTTTCTTATTTTGACTTGCTTCTCCACCTTAATAGCATGCTTTAACTACTTTGAGATTTCTACACTTCTATTCACTCTCATTTCTATCTTGAAGGGTCACAACTCCGTTTTTGGTGTTCTCAGCTTGAATATGATCAAATCCATGGAAATGAAAGCATTGATTCTTCATATTCACATCAATAGGTGTTGTTTCAGCCTCCATATGTGTCTTCTTTCTACAACTCCCAAATTTACCAATAGAAACTCCTATGAGATTCAAAATACTAACAGAACTGTTGGATAAGCTATAATGTTTGTTTCTTACTTTGACTTGCTTCTACACCTTAATAGCATGCTTCCACTACTTTGACATTTCCACACTTCTATTCACTCTCATTTCTATCTTGAAGGGTCATAAATCTTTTTTTGGTGTTCTCAGCTAGAAAATGGTCAAATCCTTGGAAATGAAAGCATTGATTTATCATATTCACATCATTAGGTGTTGTGTCAGCTTCCATAGGTGTCTTCTTTCTAAAACTCCCAAATTCACCAATAAAAACTCCTATAAGATTCAAAGAGCTAACAGAACTATAGGATAAGCTATAATGTTTGTTTCTTATTTTGACTTGCTTCTCCACCTTAATAGCATGCTTTAACTACTTTGAGATTTCTACACTTCT
Source organism: Cardamine occulta (assembly GCA_028015245.1). Classification (NCBI taxonomy): domain Eukaryota; kingdom Viridiplantae; phylum Streptophyta; class Magnoliopsida; order Brassicales; family Brassicaceae; genus Cardamine; species Cardamine occulta. Next base: position 1,085,538 of record CM051378.1, read on the forward strand.
ATTCACTCTCATTTCTATCTTGAAGGGTCATAACTCCAATTTTGGTGTTCTCAGCTTGAAAATGGTCAAATCCTTGGAAATAAAAGCATTGATTCTTCATATTCACATCAATAGGTGTTGTTTCAGCCTCCATACGTGTCTTCTTTCTACAACTCCCAAATTCACCCATAAAACCTCCTATGAGATTCAAATACCTAAGAGAACTGTGGGATAAGCTATAATGTTTGTTTCTTACTTTGACTTCTTCTCCCCCTTAATAGCATCCTTACTTTGACATTTCCACTTCTATTCACTATCATTTCTATCTTGAAGGGTCATAACTCCGTTTTTAGGATTCTTAGCTTGAAAATTGTCAAATCCTTGGAAATGAAAGCATTGATTCTTCATATTCACATCAATAGGTGTTGTTTCAGCTTCAATATGTGTATTCTTTCTAAAACTCCCAAATTTACCAATAGAAACTCCTATGAGATTCAAAGAACTAAAACTGTTGGATAAGCTATAATGTTTGTTTCTTACTTTGACTTGCTTCTCCACCTTAATAGCATGCTTCCTTACTTTGACATTTCCATACTTCTATTCACTCTCATTTCTATCTTAAAGAGTCATAATTCTGTTTTTGGGATTCTCAGCTTGAAAATGGTCAAATCCTTGGAAATGAAAGCATTGATTCTTCATATTCACATCAATAGGTGTTGTTTCAGCTTCCATATGTGTCTTCTTTCTAAAACTCCCAAATTCACCAATAAAAACTCCTATAAGATTCAAAGAACTAACAGAACTGTGGGATAAGCTATAATACTTGTTTCTTACTTTGACTTGCTTCTCCACCTTGGTAGCATGCTTCAACTACTTTGAGACTTCAACACTTCTATTCACTCTCATTTCTATCTTGAAGGGTCATAACTCCGTTTTTGGTGTTCTCAGCTTGAAAATGGTCAAATCTTTGGAAATGAAAGCATTGATTCTTCATATTCACATCAATAGGTGTTGTTTCAGCGTCCATATGGGGATTCTTTCTAAAACTCTCAATTTCACTAAGAATAACTCCTATGAGATTCAAAGACTAACAGAACTGTGGGATAAGCTATAATGTTTGTTTCTTACTTTGACTTGCTTCTCCACCTTAATAGCATGCTTTAACTACTTTGACATTTCTACACTTCTATTCACTCTCATTTCTATCTTGATAGGGTCATAACTTCCTTTTTGTGTTCTCAGCTTGAAGATGGTCAAATCCTTGTCATTGAAAGCATTGATTCTTCATATTCACATCAATAGGTGTTGTTTCAGCTTCAATATGTGTATTCTTTCTAAAACTCCCAAATTTACCAATAGAAACTCCTATGAGATTCAAAGAACTAACAAAACTGTGGGATAAGCTATAATGTTTGTTTCTTACTTTGACTTGCTTCTCCACCTTAATAGCATGCTTCCACTACTTTGACATTTCCACACTTTTATTCACTCTCATTTCTATCTTGAAGGGTCATAACTCTGTTTTTGGTGTTCTCAGCTTGAAAATGGTCAAATCTTTGGAAATGAAAGCATTGATTCTTCATATTCACATCAATAGGTGTTGTTTCAGCTTCCATATGTGTCTTCTTTCTAAAACTCCCAAATTCACCAATAAAAACTCCTATAAGATTCAAAGAGCTAACAGAACTGTGGGATAAGCTATAATGTTTGTTTCTTATTTTGACTTGCTTCTCCACCTTAATAGCATGCTTTAACTACTTTGAGATTTCTACACTTCTATTCACTCTCATTTCTATCTTAAAGGGTCACAACTCCGTTTTTGGTGTTCTCAGCTTGAAAATGGTCAAATCCTTGGAAATGAAAGCATTGATTCTTCATCTTCACATCAATAGGTGTTGTTTCAACTTCAATATGTGTATTCTTTCTAAAACTCCCAAATTTACCAATAGAAACTCTTATGAGATTCAAAGAACTAACAGAACTGTTGGATAAGCTATAATGTTTGTTTCTTATTTTGACTTGCTTCTCCACCTTAATAGCATGCTTTAACTACTTTGAGATTTCTACACTTCTATTCACTCTCATTTCTATCTTAAAGGGTCATAACTCCGTTTTTGGTGTTCTCAACTTTAAAATGGTCAAATCTTTGGAAATGAAAGCATTGATTCTTCATATTCACATCAATAGGTGTTGTTTCAGCTTCCATATGTGTATTCTTTCTAAAACTCCCAAATTCACTAATAAAAACTCCTATAAGATTCAAAGAGCTAACAGAACTGTGGGATAAGCTATAATGTTTGTTTCTTAGTTTGACTTGCTTCTCCACCTTAATAGCATACTTTAACTACTTTGAGATTTTTACACTTCTATTCACTCTCATTTCTATCTTGAAGGGTCATAACTCCGTTTTTGGTATTCTCAGCTTGAATATGATCAAATCCATGGAAATGAAAGCATTGATTTTTCATATTCACATCAATAGGTGTTGTTTCAGCTTCCATATATGTCTTCTTTCTAAAACTCCCAAATTCACCAATAAAACTCCTATAAGATTCAAAGAGCTAACAGAACTGTGGGATAAGCTATAATGTTTGTTTCTTACTTTTGACTTGCTTCTCCACCTTAATAGCATGCTTTAACTACTTTGACATTTCTCACTTTATTCACTCTCATTTCTATCTTGAAGGGTCATAACTTCCGTTTTTGGTGTTCTCGGCTTGAAAATGGTCAAATCCTTGGAAATGAAAGCATTGATTCTTCATATTCACATCAATAGGTGTTGTTTCAGCTTCAATATGTATTCTTTCTAAAACTCCCAAATTTACCAATAGAAACTCTTATGAGATTCAAAAACTAACAGAACTGTTGGATAAGCTATAATGTTTGTTTCTTACTTTGACTTTGCTCCTCCACCTTAATAGCATGCTTCCACTACATTGACATTTCCACGCTTTTATTCACTCTCATTTCTATCTTGAAGGGTCATAACTCCGTTTTTGGTGCTCTCAACTTTAAAACGGTCAAAGCTTTGGAAATGAAAGCATTGATTCTTCATATTCACATCAATAAGCGTTGTTTCAGCTTCCATACGTGTATTCTTTCTAAAACTCCCAAATACACCTAAAAAAACTCCTATAAGATTCAAAGAACTAACAGAGCTGTGGGATAAGCTATAATGTTTGTTTCTTACTTTGACTTCTTCCCCCTTAATAGCATGCTTTAACTACTTTGACATTTCTACATCTATTCACTCTCATTTCTATCTTGAAAGGTCATAACTTCCGTTTTGGTGTTCTCGGCTTGAAATATGATCAAATCCATGGAAATGAAAGCATTGATTCATCATATTTACATCAATAGGTGTTGTTTCAGCTTCCATATGTGTCTTCTTTCTAAAACTCCCAAATTCACCAATAGAAACTCCTATAAGATTCAAAGACTTACTGAACTGTGGGATAAGCTATAATGTTTGTTTCTTACTTTGACTTGCTTCTCCACCTTAATAGCATGCTTCACTACTTTGACATTTCTCACTTCTTATTCACTCTCATTTCTATCTTGATAGGGTCATAACTTCCGTTTTTGGTGTTCTCGACTTGAAAATTGTTAAATCTTTGGCAATGAAAGCGTTGATTTTTCATATTCACATCCAAAGGTGTTATTTTAGCCTCCATATGAGTCTTCTTTCTAGAACTCCCAAATTTACCAATAGAAACTCTTATGGGATTCAAAGAACTAACAAATTTACTTTGACTTGCTTCTCCACCTTAATAGCATACTTTAACTACTTTGAGATTTCTACATTCTATTCACTCTCATTTCTATCTTGATAGGGTCATAACTCCTTTTTTGTGTTCTCGGCTTGAATATGATCAAATCCTTGGAAATGAAAGCATTGATTCTTCATATTCACATCAATAGGTGTTGTTTCAGCTTCAATATTGTATTCTTTCTAAAACTCCCAAATTTACCAATAGAAACTCTTATGAGATTCAAAGAACTAGAACTGTGGGATAAGCTATAATGTTTGTTTCTTACTTTGACTCTTCTCCACCTTAATAGCATGCTAACTTACTTTGACATTTCCACACTTATATTCACTCTCATTTCTATCTTGAAGGGTCATAACTCCGTTTTTGGTGTTCTCAACTTGAAAATGGTCAAATCCTTGGAAATGAAAGCATTGATTCTTCATATTCACATCAATAGGTGTTGTTTCAGCTTCTATATGTGTATTCTTTCTAAAACTCCCAAATTCACTAATAAAAACTCCTATAAGATTCAAAGAGCTAATAGAACTGTGGGATAAGCTATAAAGATTGTTTCTTACTTTGACTTGCTTCTCCACCTTAATAGCATGCTAACATTACTTTGACATTTCTACACTTCTATTCACTCTCATTTCTATCTTGAAAGGTCACAACTCCGTTTTTGGTGTTCTCAGCTTGAAAATGGTCAAATCCTTGGAAATGAAAGCATTGATTCTTCATATTCACATCAATAGGTGTTGTTTCAGCTTCAATATGTGTATTCTTTCTAAAACTCCCAAATTTCCCAATAGAAACTCTTATGAGATTCAAAAAACTAACAGAACTGTTGGATAAGCTATAATATTTGTTTCTTACTTTGACTTGCTTCTCCACCTTAATAGCATGCTTTAACTACTTTGAGATTTCTCCACTTCTATTCACTCTCATTTCTATCTTGAAGGGTCATAACTCCGTTTTTGGTGTACTCAACTTTAAAATGGTCAAATCTTTGGAAATGAAAGCATTGATTCTTCATATTCACATCAATAGGTGTTGTTTCAACTTCAATATGTGTATTCTTTCTAGAACTCCCAAATTTACCAATAGAAACTCTTATGGGATTCAAAGAACTAACAAATTTACTTTGACTTGCTTCTCCACCTTAATAGTATCTTTTAACTACTTTGACATTTCTACACTTCTATTCACTCTCATTTCTATCTTGAAGGGTCATAACTCCTTTTTTGTGTTCTCGGCTTGAATATGATCAAATACATGGAAATGAAAGCATTGATTCTTCATATTCACATCAATAGGTGTTGTTTAAGCTTCAATATGTGTATTCTTTCTAAAACTCCCAAATTTACCAATAGAAACTCCTATGAGATTCAAAGAACTAACAGACTCGTGGGATAAACTATAATGTTTGTTTCTTACTTTGACTTCTTCTCCCCCTTAATAGCATGCTTCAACTACTTTGAGACTTCAACACTTATAATCACTCTCATTTCTATGTTGAAGGGTCATAACTCCGTTTTTGGTGTTCTCTTCTTGAAAATGGTCAAATCCTTGGAAATAAAAGCATTGATTCTTCATATTCACAGCAATAGGTGTTGTTTCAGCTTCCGTATGTGTCTTCTTTCTACAACTCCCAAATTCACCAATAGAACCTCCTATGAGATTCTAAGAACTAACAGAACTGTGGGATAAGCTATAATGTTTGTTTCTTACTTTGAATTGCTTCTCCACCTGAATAGCATGCTTTAACTACTTTGAGATTTCCACACTTCTATTCACTCTCATTTTTATCTTGATTGGTCATAACTCTATTTTTGGGATTCTTAGCTTAAAAATGGTCAAATTCTAGGAATTGAAAGCATTGATTCTTCATATTCACATCCAAAGGTGTGGTTTCAGCCTCTATATGTGTATTCTTTCTAAAACTCCCAAATTCACCAATGAAAACTCCTATAAGATTCAAAGAGCTAACAGAACTGTGGGATAAGCTATAATGTTTGTTTCTTACTTTGACTTGCTTCTCCACCTTAATAGCATGCTTCACTACTTTGACATTTCCACCTATTCACTCTCATTTCTATCTTGAAGGGTCATAACTTCTGTTTTTGGTGTTCTCGGCTTGAAAATGGTCAAATCCTTGGAAATGAAAGCATTGATTCTTCATATTCACATCAATAGGTGTTGTTTCAGCCTCCATATGTGTTTCTTTCTGCAACTCCCAAATTTACCAATATAAACTCCTATGAGATTCTTAGAACTAACAGAACTATGGGATAAGCTATAATGCTTGTTTCTTACTTTGATTTGCTTCTCCACCTTAATAGCATGCTTCCACTACTTTGACATTTCCACACTTCTATTCACTCTCATTTCTATCTTGAAGGGTCATAACTCCGTTTTTGGTGTTCTCAGCATGAAAATGGTCAAATCCTTGGAAATGAAAGCTTTGATTCTTCATACTCACATCAATCGGTATTGTTTCAGCCTCCATATGTGTCTTCTTTCTACAACTCCCAAATTTACCAATAGAAACTCTCTATGAGATTCTAAGAACTAACAGAACGTGGGATAAACTATAATGTTTGTTTCTTACTTTGACTTCTTCTCCCCTTAATAGCATGCTTCCACTACTTTGACACTTCAACACTTCTAATCACTCTCATTTCTATCTTGATAGGTCATAACTTTATTTTTAGGATTCTCAGCTTGAATATGATCAAATCCATGGAAATGACAGCATTGATTCTTCATATTCACATCAATAGGTGTTGTTTCAGCTTCAATATGTGTATTCTTTCTAAAACTCCCAAATTTACCAATAGAAACTCCTATGAGATTCAAAGAACTAACAGAACTGTGGGATAAGCTATATTGCTTGTTTCTTACTTTGACTTGCTTCTCCACCTTGGTAGCATACTTTAACTACTTTGACATTTCCACACTTCTATTCACTCTCATTTCTATCTTGAAGGGTCATAACTCCGTTTTTGGTGTTCTCAGCTTGAAAATGGTCAAATCCTTGTCAATGAAACCATTGATTCTTCATATTCACATCAATAGGTGTTGTTTAAGCCTCCATATGTGTCTTCTTGCTACAACTCCCAAATTCACTAATAAAAACTCCTATAAGATTCAAAGAGCTAACAGAACTGTGGGATAAGCTATAATGTTTGTTTCTTACTTTGACTTGCTTCTCCACCTTAATAGCATGCTTCCACTACTTTGACATTTCCACATTCTATTCACTCTCATTTTTATCTTGAAGGGTCATAACTTCCGTTTTTGGTGTTCTCAGCTTGAAAATGGTCAAATCCTTGGAAATGAAAGCATTGATTCTTCATATTCACATCAATAGGTGTTGTTTCAGCTTCCATATGTGTTTCTTTCTAAAACTCCCAAATTCACCAATAAAACTTCCTATAAGATTCAAGAGCTAACAGAACTGTGGGATAAGCTATAATGTTTGTTTCTTACTTTGACTTGCTTCTCCACCTTAATAGCATGCTTCCCTTACTTTGACATTTCCACACTTATTCACTCTCATTTCTATCTTGAAGGGTCATAACTTCTGTTTTTGGTGTTCTCGGCTTGAAAATGGTCAAATCCTTGGAAATGAAACCATTGATTTTTCATATTCCCATCAATAGGTGTTGTTTAAGCCTCCATATGTGTCTTCTTTCTAAAACTCCCAAATTTACCAAAAGAAACTCCTATGAGATTCAAGAACTAACAGAACTGTGGGATAAGCTATAATGTTTGTTTCTTACTTTGACTTGCTTCTCCACCTTAATAGCATCTTCCACTACTTTGACATTTCCACACTTCTATTCACTCTCATTTCTATCTTGAAGGGTCAGAACTCTGTTTTTGGGATTCTCGGCTTGAATATGGTCAAATCCTTGGAAATGAAAGCATTGATTCTTCATATTCACATCAATAGGTGTTGTTTCAGCTTCCATATGTGTCTTCTTTCTAAAACTCCCAAATTCACCAATAGAAACTCCTATGAGATTCTAAGAACTAACAGAACTGTGGGATAAACTATAATGTTTGTTTCTTACTTTGACTTCTTCTCCACCTTAATAGCATGCTTCAACTACATTGAGACTTCACACTCTATTCACTCTCATTTCTATCTTGATAGGTCATAACTCTGTTTTTAGGATTCTCGGCTTGAATATGATCAAATCCATGGAAATGAAAGCATTGATTCTTCATATTCACATCAATAGGTGTTGTTTCAGCTTCAATATGTGTATTCTTTCTAAAACTCCCAAATTTACCAATAGAAACTCCTATGAGATTCAAAGAACTAACAGAACTGTGGGATAAGCTATAATGTTTGTTTCTTACTTTGACTTGCTTCTCCACCTTAATAGCATGCTTTAACTACTTTGAGATTTCCACATTCTATTCACTCTCATTTTTATCTTGATAGGTCATAACTCCTTTTTTGGTGTTCTCGGCTTGAAAATGGTCAAATCCTTGGAAATGAAAGCATTGATTCTTCATATTCACATCAATAGGTGTTGTTTCAGCTTCCATATTGTATTCTTTCTAAAACTCCCAAATTCACTAATAAAAACTCCTATAAGATTCAAAGAACTAACAGAACTGTGGGATAAGCTATAATGTTTGTTTCTTACTTTGATTCTTCTCCACCTTTAATAGCATGCTTCCACCTACTTTGAGATTTCCACATTCTATTCACTCTCATTTTTATCTTGAAGAGGTCATAACTTCTGTTTTTGGTGTTCTCAGCTTGAAAATGGTCAAATCCTTGGAAATGAAAGCATTGATTCTTCATATTCACATCAATAGGTGTTGTTTCAGCTTCCATATGTGTATTCTTTCTAAAACTCCCAAATTCACCAATAAAACTTCTATAAGATTCAAAGACTAACAAAACTGTGGGATAAGCTATAATGTTTGTTTCTTACTTTGACTTGCTTCTCCACCTTAATAGCATGCTTCCACTACTTTGACATTTCCACTTCTATTCACTCTCATTTCTATCTTGAAGGGTCATAACTTCGTTTTTGGTGTTCTCGGCTTGAAATATGGTCAAATCCTTGGAAATGAAAGCATTGATTCTTCATATTCACATCAATAGGTGTTGTTTCAGCCTCCATATGTGTTTCTTTCTAAAACTCCCAAATTTACCAATAGAAACTCCTATGAGATTCTAAGAACTAACAAGCTGTGGGATAAGCTATAATGTTTGTTTCTTACTTTGACTTGCTTCTCCACCTTAATAGCATGCTTCACTACTTTGACATTTCCACACTTCTATTCACTCTCATTTCTATCTTGAAGGGTCATAACTTCTGTTTTGGTGTTCAGCTTGAATATGATCAAATCCTTGGCAATGAAAGCATTGATTCTTCATATTCACATCAATAGGTGTTGTTTCAGCTTCAATATGTGTATTCTTTCTAAAACTCCCAAATTTACCAATAGAAACTCCTATGAGATTGAAAGAACTAACAGAACTGTGGGAAAAACTATAATGTTTGTTTATTACTTTGACTTGCTTCTCCACCTTAATAGCATGCTTCCACTACTTTGACATTTCCACACTTCTATTCACTCTCATTTCTATCTTGAAGGGTCATAACTTCTGTTTTGGTGTTCTCGGCTTGAAAATGGTCAAATCCTTGGAAATGACAGCATTGATTCTTCTCATTCACATCAATAGGTGTTGTTTCAGCTTCCATATGTGTCTTCTTTCTACAACTCCCAAATCTACGAATAGACACTCCTATGAGATTCTAAGAACTATGACGTGGGATAAACTATAATGTTTGTTTCTTACTTTGACTTCTTCTCCCCTTAATAGCATGCTTAACTACTTTGAGACTTCAACACTTCTATTCACTCTCATTTCTATCTTGATAGGTCATAACTTCTGTTTTGGATTCTCGGCTTGAAAATGATCAAATCCATGGAAATGAAAGCATTGATTCTTCATATTCACATCAATAGGTGTTGTTTACCTTCAATATGTGTATTCTTTCTAAAACTCCCAAATTTACCAATAAGAAACTCCTATGAGATTCAAAGAACTAATTATGGTATAAGCTATAATGTTTGTTTCTTACTTTGACTTGCTTCTCCACCTGAATAGCATGCTTTAACTACTTTGAGATTTCCACACTTCTATTCACTCTCATTTTTATCTTGAAGGGTCATAACTCCGTTTTTGGTGTTCTCAGCTTGAAAATGGTCAAATCCTTGGAAATGAAAGCATTGATTCTTCATATTCACATCAATAGGTGTTGTTTCAGCCTCCATATGTGTCTTCTTTCTACAACTCCCAAATTTACCAATAGAAACTCCTATGAGATTCTAAGAACTAACAGAACTGTGGGATAAGCTATAATGTTTGTTTCTTACATTGACTTGCTTCTCCACCTTAATAGCATGCTTCCACTACTTTGACATTTCCACACTTCTATTCACTCTCATTTCAATCTTGAAGGGTCATAACTCTGTTTTTGGGATTCTAAGCTTGAAAATGGTCAAATCCTTGGCAATGAAAGCATTGATTCTTCATATTCACATCAATAGGTGTTGTTTCAGCCTCCATATGTGTCTTCTTTCTACAACTCCCAAATTTACCAATAGAAACTCCTATGAGATTCTAAGAACTAACAGAACTGTGGGATAAACTATAATGTTTGTTTCTTACTTTGACTTGCTTCTCCACCTAATAGCATGCTTCAACTACTTTGAGACTTCACCACTATTCACTCTCATTTCTATCTTGATAGGTCATAACTTCTGTTTTTGGGATTCTCGGCGTGAATATGATCAAATCCATGGAAATGAAAGCATTGATTCTTCATATTCACATCAATAGGTGTTGTTTCTGCTTCAATATGTGTATTCTTTCTAAAACTCCCAAATTTACCAATAGAAACTCCTATGAGATTCAAAGAACTAACAGAAATGTGGGATAAGCTATATTGTTTGTTTCTTACTTTGACTTGCTTCTCCACCTTAATAGCATGCTTTAACTACTTTGAGATTTCCACACTTCTATTCACTCTCATTTTTATCTTGAAGGGTCATAACTCCGTTTTTGGTGTTCTCAGCTTGAAAATGGTCAAATCCTTGGAAATGAAAGCATTGATTCTTCATATTCACATCAATAGGTGTTGTTTCAGCTTCCATATGTGTATTCTTTCTAAAACTCCCAAATTCACTAATAAAAACTCCTATAAGATTTCACTAATAAAAATTCACTTTGACTTGCTTCTCCACCTTAATAGCATGCTTTAACTACTTTGAGATTTCCACAATTCTATTCACTCTCATTTTTATCTTGAAGGGTCATAACTCCGTTTTTGGTGTTCTCAGCTTGAAAATGGTCAAATCCTTGGAAATGAAAGCATTGATTCTTCATATTCATCATAGGTGTTGTTTGACTTCATATGTATTTTTAAACTCCCAAATTCAATAAAAAATCTGAAATGAAAGCATTGATTCTTATATTCACATCGATAGGTGTTGTTTCAGCTTCATATGTGTATTCTTTCTAAAACTCCCAAATTCACCAATAAAAACTCCTATAAGATTCAAAGAACTAACAATGTGGGATAAGTTATAATGTTTGTTTCTTACTTTGACTTGCTTCTCCGCCTTAATAGCATGCTTCAACTACTTTGAGATTTCCACATTTATTCACTCTCATTTTTATCTTGAAGGGTCATAACTTCCGTTTTTGGTGTTCTCGGCTTGAAAATGGTCAAATCCTTGGAAATGAAAGCATTGATTCTTCATATTCACATCAATAGGTGTTGTTTCAGCTTCCATATGTATTCTTTCTAAAACTCCCAAATTCACCAATAAAACTTCTATAAGATTCAAAGAGCTAACAGAACTGTGGGATAAGCTATAATGTTTGTTTCTTACTTTGACTTCTTCTCCCACCTTAATAGCATGCTTCCTTTACTTTGACATTTCCACACTTCTATTCACTCTCATTTCTATCTTGAAGGGTCAGAACTCTGTTTTTGGGATTCTTAGCTGGAAAATGGTCAAATTCTTGGAAATGAAAGCATTGATTCCTCATATTCACATCAATAGGTGTTGTCTCAGCCTCCATATGTGTCTTCATCCTACAACTCCCAAATTCACCAATAGAAGATCCTATGAGATTCAAAGAACTAACAGAACTGTGGGATAAGCTATAATGCTTGTTTCTTACTTTGACTTCTTCTCCCCTTAATAGCATGCTTCAACTACTTTGAGACTTCAACACTTCTATTCACTATCATTTCTATCTTGCAGGGTCATAACTCCTATTTAAGAATTCTCGGCTTGAATATGATCAAATCCATGGAAATGAAAGCATTGATTCTTCATATTCACATAATTAGGTGTTGTTTCAGCCTCCATATGTGTATTCTTTCTAAAACTCCCAAATTTACCAATAGAAACTCCTATGAGATTCTAAGAATAAACAAAACAATGGGATAAGCTATAATGCTTGTTTCTTACTTTGACCTGCTTCTCCACCTTAATAGCATGCTTCAACTACTTTGAGACTTCAACACTTCTATTCACTCTCATTTCTATCTTGATGGGTCATAACTCTGTTTTTGAGATTCTCAGCTTGAATATGGTCAAATCCTTGGAAATGAAAGCATTGATTCTTCATATTCACATCAATAGGTGTTGTTTCAGCTTCCATCTGTGTCTTCTTTCTAAAACTCCCAAATTCACCAATAGAAACTCCTATGAGATTCTAAGAACTAACAGAACTGTGAGATAAGCTATAATGTTTGTTTCTTACTTTGACTTCTTCTCCACCTTAATAGCATGCTTCAACTACTTTGAGACTTCAACACTTCTATTCACTCTCATTTCTATCTTGATGGGTCATAACTCTGTTTTTGAGATTCTCAGCTTGAATATGGTCAAATCCTTGGAAATGAAAGCATTGATTCTTCATATTCACATCAATAGGTGTGGTTTTAGCCTCCATATGTGTTTTCTTTCTAAAACTCCAAAATTCACCAATAGAAACTCCTATGAGATTCAAAGAACTAACTTGTGGGATAAACTATAATGTTTGTTTCTTACTTTGACTTGCTTCTCCCACCTTAATAGCATGCTTCTACTACTTTGACATTTCCACACTTATTCACTCTCATTTCCATCTTGAAAGGTCATAACTTTCGTTTTTGGTGTTCTCGGCTTGAAAATGGTCAAATCCTTGGAATAGAAAGCATTGATTCTTCATATTCACATCAACAGGTGTTGATCCAGCTTCCATATGTGTTTTCTTTCTAAAACTCCCAAATTCACGAATAGATTCTCCTATGAGATTCAAGAACTAACAGAACTGTGGGATAAGCTATAATGTTTGTTTCTTACTTTGACTTGCTTCTCCACCTTAATAGCATGCTTCCACTACTTTGACATTTCCACACTACTATTCACTCTCATTTTCATCTTGATGGGTCATAACTCTGTTTTTGGTGTTCTCGACTTGAAAATGGTCAAATCCTTGGAAATGAAAGCATTGATTCTTCATATTCACATCAATAGGTGTTGTTTCAGCCTCAATATGTGTTTTTTTCTTAAAACTCCCAAATTTACCAATAGAAACTCCTATGAGATTCAAAGAACTAACAGAACTGTGGGAAAAACTATAATGTTTGTTTCTTACTTTGACTTGCTTCTCCACCTTAATAGCATGCTTCCTACTTTGACATTTCCCATTCCTATTCACTCTCATTTCTATCTTGATAGGGTCATAACTTCGTTTTGGTGTTCTCAGCTTGAATATGGTCAAATCCTTGGAAATGAAAGCATTGATTCTTCATATTCACATCAATAGGTGTTGTTTCAGCTTCCATCTGTGTCTTCTTTCTAAAACTCCCAAATTCAATAATAGAAACTCGTATGAGATTCTAAGAACTAACAGAACTGGGAGATAAACTATAATGTTTGTTTCTTACTTTGACTTCTTCTCCACCTTAATAGCATGCTTCAACTACTTTGAGACTTCAACACTTCTATTCACTCTCATTTCTATCTTGATGGGTCATAACCCTGTTTTTGGATTCTCGGCTTGAATATGATCAAATCCATGGAAATGAAAGCATTGATTCTTCATATTCACATCAATAGGTGTTGTTTCAGCTTCAATATGTGTATTCTTTCTAAAACTCCCAAATTTACCAATAGAAACTCCTATGAGATTCAAAGAACTAACAGAACTATGGGATAAGCTATAATGCTTGTTTCTTACTTTGATTTGCTTCTACACCTTGGTAGCATGCTTCAACTACTTTGACATTTCCACTTATTCACTCTCATTTTTATCTTGAGGGTCATAACTTTCTGTTTTTGGTGTTCTCGGCTTGAAAATGGTCAAATCCTTGGAAATGAAAGCATTGATTCTTCATATTCACATCAATAGGTGTTGTTTCAGCTTCATATGTGTATTCTTTCTAAAACTCCCCAAATTCACCAATAAAACTCCTATAAGATTCAAAGAACTAACAGAACTGTGGGATAAGCTATAATGTTTGTTTCTTACTTTGACTTGCTTCTCCACCTTAATAACATGTTTTAAGTACTTTGACATTTCCACATTCTATTCACTCTCATTTCTATCTTGAAGGGTCATAACTTCCATTTTTGGGGTTCTCGGCTTGAAATATGGTCAAATCCTTGGAAATAAAGCATTGATTCTTCATATTCACATCAATAGGTGTTGTTTCAGCTTCCATATGTGTATTATCTAAAACTCCCCAAATTTACCAATAGAAACTCCTATAAGATTCAAAAACTAACAGAACTGTGGGATAAGCTATAATGTTTGTTTCTTACTTTGACTTGCTTCTCCCCCTTAATAGCATCTTCCTTTACTTTGACATTTCCACCTATTCACTCTCATTTCTATCTTGATAGGGTCATAACTTTCTGTTTTTGGTGTTCTCGGCTTGAAAATGGTCAAATCCTTGGAAATGAAAGCATTGATTCTTCATATTCCCATCAATAAGTGTTGTTTCAGCCCCCATATGTGTCTTCTTTCTAAAACTCACAAATTCACAAATCCAACCTCCTATGACCTTCTAAGAACTCACACAACTGTGGGATCAGCTATAATGTATGTTTCTTCCTCTCACTTGCTCCTCCACCTTAACAGCATGCTTCACTACTTTGACATTTCCACACTTCATTCACTCTCATTTCTATCTTGAAGGGTCATAACTTCTGTTTTTGGTGTTCTCGGCTTGAAAATGGTCAAATCCTTGGAAATAAAGCATTGATTCTTCATATTCACATCAATAGGTGTTGTTTCGGCCTCCATATGTGTTCTTCTTTCTAAAACTCCCAAATTTACCAATAGAAACTCCTATGAGATTCAAAGAACTAACAGAACTGTGGGATAAGCTATAATGTTTGTTTCTTACTTTGACTTCTTCTCCACCTTAATAGCATCTTTAACTACTTTGAGATTTCCTAACTCTATTCCTCTCATTTTTTTTTATCTTGAAGGTCATAACTTTCTGTTTTTGGTGTTCTCGGCTTGAAAATGGTCAAATCCTTGGAAATGAAAGCATTGATTCTTCATATTCACATCAATAGGTGTTGTTTCAGCTTCCATATGTATTCTTTCTAAAACTCCCAAATTTACCAATAAAAACTCCTATGAGATTCAAAGAACTAACAACTGTGGGATAAGCTATAATGTTTGTTTCTTACTTTGACTTGCTTCTCCACCTTAATAGCATGCTTTAACTACTTTGAATTTCCACACTTCTATTCACTCTCATTTCTATCTTGAAGGGTCATAACTTCTGTTTTAGTGTTCTCGGCTTGAATATGGTCAAATCGTTGAAAATGAAAGCATTGATTCTTCATATTCACATCAATAGGTGTTGTTTCAGCTTCCATATGTGTATTTTTCTAAAACTCCCAAATTTACCAATAAAACTCCTATGACATTCAAATAACTAACAAACTGTAGGATAAGCTATAATGTTTGTTTCTTACTTTGACTTGCTTCTCCAGCTTAATAGCATGCTTCCACTACTTTGACATTTCCACACTTGTATTCACTCTCATTTCTATCTTGATAGGTCATAACTTCTGTTTTTGGTGTTCTCGGCTTGAAAATGGTCAAATCCTTGAAATGAAAGCATTGATTCTTCATATTCACATCAATAGGTGTTGTTTAGCCTCATATGTGTATTCTTTCTAAAACTCCCAAATTTACCAATAGAAACTCCTATGAGATTCAAGAACTAACAGAACTGTGGGATAAGCTATAATGTTTGTTTCTTACTTTGACTTGCTTCTCCACCTTAATAGCATGCTTCCTTTACTTTGACATTTCCACACTTTATTCACTCTCATTTCTATCTTGATAGGGTCATAACTTCTGTTTTTGGTGTTCTCGGCTTGAAAATGGTCAAATCCTTGGAAATGAAAGCATTGATTCTTCATATTCACATCAATAGGTGTTGTTTCAGCTTCATATTGTATTCTTTCTAAAACTCCCAAATTTACCAATATAAACTCCTTGAGATTCAAGAACTAACAGAACTGTGGGATAAACTATAATGTTTGTTTCTTACTTTGACTTGCTTCTCCACCTTAATAGCATGCTTCCACTACTTTGAAATTCCACACTTATATTCACTCTCATTTCTATCTTGAAGGGTCACAACTCCGTTTTTGGTGTTCTCAGCTTGAATATGATCAAATCCATGGAAATGAAAGCATTGATTCTTCATATTCACATCAATAGGTGTTGTTTCAGCCTCCATATGTGTCTTCTTTCTACAACTCCCAAATTTACCAATAGAAACTCCTATGAGATTCAAAATACTAACAGAACTGTGGGATAAACTATAACGTTTGTTTCTTACTTTGACTTCTTCTCCCCCTTAATAGCATGCTTCACCTACTTTGAGACTTCACCCCTTCTATTCACTCTCACTTTTATCTTGATAGGTCATAACTTTCTGTTTTTAGGATTCTCGGCTTGAATATGATCAAATCCATGGAAATGAAAGCATTGATTCTTCATATTCACATCAATAGGTGTTGTTTCCTCTTCCATATGTATCTTTTTCTAAAACTCCCCAAATTTACCAATAGAAACTCCTATGAGATTCAAAGAACTAACAAATGTGGGATAAGCTATAATGTTTGTTTCTCACTTTGACTTGCTTCTCCCCCTTAATAGCATGCTTTAACTACTTTGAGATTTCCACACTTCTATTCACCCTCATTTTTATCTTGATGGGTCATAACTTCCGTTTTTGGTGTTCTCGGCTTGAATAGATCAAATCCTTGGAAATGGAAGCATTGATTCTTCATATTCACTGATAGGTGTTGTTTCAGCTTCCATATGTGTATTCTTTCTAAAACTCCCAAATTTACCAATAGAAACTCTTATGAGATTCAAAGAACTAACAGGACTGTGGGATAAGCTATAATTTTTGTTTCTTACTTTGACTTGCTTCTCCACCTTAATAGCATGCTTCCCTTACTTTGACATTTCCACACTTATTCGCTCTCATTTCTATCTTGATAGGGTCATAACTTCTGTTTTTGGTGTTCTCGGCTTGCATATGGTCAAATCCTTGGAAATGAAAGCATTGATTCTTCATATTCACATCAATAGGTGTTGTTTCAGCTTCCATATGTGTCTTCTTTCTACAACTCCTAAATTCACCTATAGAATCTCCTATGAGATTCAAAGACTAACAGAATGGGATAAACTATAATGTTTGTTTCTTACTTTGACTTCTTCTCCCCCCCTTAATAGCATCTTCAACTACTTTGAGACTTCAACACTTCTATTCACTCTCATTTCTATCTTGATGAGGTCATAACTCTGTTTTTGGGGTTCTCGGCTTGAATATGATCAAATCCATGGAAATGAAAGCATTGATTCTTCATATTCACATCATAAAGGTTGTTTTTAAGCTTCAATATGTGTATTCTTTCTAAAACTCCCAAATTTACCAATAGAAACTCCTATGAGATTCAAAGAACTAACAGAACTGTGGGATAAGCTATAATGTTTTTTCTTACTTTGACTTGCTTCTCCACCTTAATAGCATGCTTTCACTACTTTGAGATTTCCCATTCTATTCACTCTCATTTTTATCTTGATAGGGTCATAACTTCGTTTTTGGTGTTCTCGGCTTGAAAATGGTCAAATCCTTGGAAATGAAAGCATTGATTCTTCATATTCACATCAATAGGTGTTGTTTCAGCCTCCATATTGTCTTCTTTCTAAAACTCCCAAATTTACCAATAGAAACTCCTATGAGATTCAAGAACTATGAACTGTGGGATAAACTATAATGTTTGTTTCTTACTTTGACTTCTTCTCCCCTTAATAGCATGCTTCAACTACTTTGAGACTTCCACTTCTATTCACTCTCATTTCCATCTTGATAGGTCATAACTTCTGTTTTTAGGATTCTCGGCTTGAATATGATCAGATCCATGGAAATGAAAGCATTGATTCTTCATATTCACATCAATAGGTGTTGTTTCAGCTTCGATCTGTGTAGTCTTTCTAAAACTCCCAAATTTACCAATAGAAACTCCTATGAGATTCAAAGAACTAACAGAAATGTGGGATAAACTATAATGTTTGTTTCTTACTTTGACTTCTCCACCTTAATAGCATGCTTTAACTACTTTGAGATTTCACACTTCTATTCACTCTCATTTTTATCTTGAAGGGTCATAACTTCTGTTTTTGGTGTTCTCGGCTTGAAAATGGTCAAATCCTTGGAAATGAAAGCATTGATTCTTCATATTCACATCAATAGGTGTTGTTTCAGCTTCCATATGTGTATTCTTTCTAAAACTCCCAAATTTACTAATAGAAACTCCTATAAGATTCAAAAACTAACAGAGCTGGGATAAGCTATAATGTTTGTTTCTTACTTTGACTTGCTTCTCCACCTTAATAGCATCTTATTACTTTGACATTTCCACACTTTATTCACTCTCATTTAATCTTGAAGGTCATAACTTTGTTTTGGTGTTCTCGGCTTGAAAATGGTCAAATCTTTGGAAATGAAAGCATTGATTCTTCGTATTCACATCAATGGTGTTGTTTGCTTTATATGTGTCTTCTTTCTTCAACTACTTTGAGACTTCTACCTTTATTCCTCTATTTCTATCTTGATAGGTCATAACTTCTGTTTTTAGGATTCTCGGCTTGAAAATGATCAAATCCATGGAAATGAAAGCATTGATTCTTCATATTCACATCAATAGGTGTTGTTTCAGCTTCGATATGTGTATTCTTTCTAAAACTCCCAAATTTACCAATAGAAACTCCTATGAGATTCAAGAACTAACAGAAATGTGGGATAAGCTATAATGTTTGTTTCTTACTTTGACTTCTTCTCCCCCTTAATAGCATGCTTTAACTACTTTGGATTTCCACATTCATTCACTCTCATTTCTATCTTGAAGGGTCATAACTCCGTTTTTGGTGTTCTCGGCTTGAAAATGGTCAAATCCTTGGAAATGAAAGCATTGATTCTTCATATTCACATCAATAGGTGTTGTTTCAGCTTCCATATGTATTCTTTCTAAAACTCCCCAAATTCACCAATAAAACTCCTATAAGATTCAAAGAACTAACAGAACTGTGGGATAAGCTATAATGTTTGTTTCTTACTTTGACTTGCTTCTCCACCTTAATAGCATGCTTCTTACTTTGACATTTCACATTTTATTCTTCTCGTTTTATCTTGAAGAGTCATAACTGTTTTTTGGTGTTCTCGGCTTGAAAATGGTCAAATCCTTGGAAATAAAGCATTGATTCTTCATATTCCATCAATAGGTGTTGTTTAGCTTCCATATGTGTCTTCTTTCTTCAACTACTTTGAGACTTCTACACTTCTATTCACTCTCATTTTATCTTGATGAATTCACCTTTCTGTTTTTAGGATTCTCGGCTTGAATATGATCAAATCCATGGAAATAAAGCATTGATTCTTCATATTCGCATCAATAGGTGTTGTTTCAGCTTCCATCTGTGTCTTCTTTCTAAAACTCCCAAATTCACCGATAGATTCTCCAATGAGATTCTAAGAACTAACAGAACTGTGGGATAAGCTATAATGTTTGTTTCTTACTTTGACTTCTTCTCCACCTTAATAGCATGCTTCAACTACTTTGAGATTTCCTAACTCTATTCACTCTCATTTTTATCTTGAAGGGTCATAACTCCGTTTTTGGTGTTCTCGGCTTGAAAATGGTCAAATCCTTGGAAATGAAAGCATTGATTCTTCATATTCACATCAATAGGTGTTGTTTCAGCTTCCATATGTGTATTCTTTCTAAAACTCCCAAATTCCTAATAAAAACTCTATAAGATTCAAAGAGCTAAGAACTGTGGGATAAGCTATAATGTTTGTTTCTTACTTTGACTTGCTTCTCCACCTTAATAGCATCTTCTTTACTTTGAGATTTCCACATTCTATTCCTCTCATTTTTATCTTGAAGGGTCATAACTCCGTTTTTGGTGTTCTCGGCTTGAAAATGGTCAAATCCTTGGAAATGAAAGCATTGATTCTTCATATTCACATCAATAGGTGTTGTTTCGAGCTTCCATATGTATTCTTTCTAAAACTCCCAAATTCACCAATAAAAACTCCTATAAGATTCAAAGAGCTAACAGAACTGTGGGATAAGCTATAATGTTTGTTTCTTACTTTGACTTGCTTCTCCACCTTAATAGCATGCTTCCTTACTTTGACATTTCCACTTCTATTCACTCTCATTTATATCTTGAAGGGTCATAACTTCGTTTTTGGTGTTCTCAGCTTGAAAATGGTCAAATCCTTGGAAATGAAAGCATTGATTCTTCATATTCACATCAATAGGTGTTGTTTCAGCCTCCATATGTGTTTCTTTCTGCAACTCCCAAATTTACCAATATAAACTCCTATGAGATTCTAAGAACTATGAGCTGTGGGATAAACTATAATGTTTGTTTCTTACTTTGACTTCTTCTCCCCTTAATAGCATGCTTCACTACTTTGAGACTTCAACTTTATTCACTCTTACTTCTATCTTGATAGGTCATAACTTTATTTTTAGGATTCTCAACTTGAATATGATCAAATCCATGGAAATGAAAGCATTGATTCTTCATATTCACATCAATAGGTGTTGTTTCAGCTTCAATATGTGTATTCTTTCTAAAACGCCCCTTATTCACCATTAGAAACTCCTATGAGATTCTTAGAACTAACAGAACTATGGGATAAGCTATAATGCTTGTTTCTTACTTTGACTTGCTTCTCCACCTGAATAGCATGCTTTAACTACTTTGAGATTTCCACACTTCTATTCACTCTCATTTTTATCTTCAAGGGTCATAACTCCGTTTTTGGTGTTCTCAGCTTGAAAATGGTCAAATCCTTGGAAATGAAAGCATTGATTCTTCATATTCACATCAATAGGTGTTGTTTCAGCTTCCATATGTTTATTCTTTCTAAAACTCCCAAATTCACCAATAAAAACTTCTATGAGATTCAAAAGAAACAGCGTGGGATAAGCTATAATGTTTGTTTCTTACTTTGACTTCTTCTCCACCTTAATAGCATGCTTCACTACTTTGACATTTCCAACTTATTCACTCTCATTTCTATCTTGAAGGGTCATAACTTCTGTTTTTGGTGTTCTCGGCTTGAAGATGGTCGAATCCTTGGAAATGAAAGCATTGATTCTTCATATTCACATCAATAGGTGTTGTTTCAGCCTCCATATGTGTCTTCTTTCTATAACTCCCAAATTTACCAATAGAAACTCCTATGAGATTCTAAGAACTAACAGCTGTGGGATAAACTATAATGTTTGTTTCTTACTTTGACTTTACTCCCCTTAATAGCATGCTTCAACTACTTTGAGACTTCAACACATTTATTCACTCTCATTTCTATCTTGATAGGTCATAACTCTGTTTTTAGGATTCTCGGCTTGAATATGATCAAATCCATGGAAATGAAAGCATTGATTCTTCATATTCACATCAATAGGTTGTTGTTTGCTTCAATATGTGTATTCTTTCTAAAACTCCCAAATTTACCAATAGAAACTCCTATGAGATTCAAAGAACTAACAGAACTGTGGGATAAGCTATAATGTTTGTTTCTTACTTTGACTTGCTTCTCCACTTAATAGCATGCTTTAACTACTTTGAGATTTCCTGATTATTCACTCTCATTTTTTATCTTGAAGGGTCATAACTCCGTTTTTGGTGTTCTCGACTTGAAAATGGTCAAATCCTTGGAAATGGAAGCATTGATTCTTCATATTCACATCAATAGGTGTTGTTTCAGCTTCCATATGTGTATTCTTTCTAAAACTCCCAAATTCTCAATAAAACTCTATAAGATTCAAGAGCTAAAGAAGTGGGATAAGCTATAATGTTTGTTTCTTACTTTGACTTGCTTCTCCACCTTAATAGCATGCTTCACTACTTTGACATTTCACACTTTTATTCACTCTCATTTCAATCTTGAAGGGTCATAACTTCTGTTTTGGTGTTCTCAACTTGAAAATCGTCCAATTCTTTTAAATTAAAGCATTAATTCTTCATATTCACATCAATACATCTTGTTTAAGCCTCCATATGTGTCTTCTTGCTACAACTCCCCAAATTTACCAATAGAAACTCCTATGATATTCAAAGCGCTAACAGAACCGTAGGATAAACTATAATGTTTGTTTCTTACTTTGACTTCTTCTCCCCTTAATAGCATCTTAACTACTTTGAGACTTCAACACTTCTATTCACTCTCATTTCTATCTTGATAGGTCATAACTCTGTTTTTAGGATTCTCAGCTTGAATATGATCAAATCCATGGAAATGAAAGCATTGATTCTTCATATTCACATCAATAGGTGTTGGTTCAGCTTCATTTGTTTTATTCTTTCTAAAACTCCCAAATTTACCAATAGAAACTCCTATGAGATTCAAAGAACTAACAGAACGTGTGGGATAAGCTATAATGTTTGTTTCTTACTTCGACTTCCTTCTCCACCTGAATAGAATGCTTTCAATACTTTGAGCTTTCCACATTCTATTCACTCTCATTTTTTATCTTGAAGGGTCATAACTTTCTGTTTTTTGGTGTTCTCGGCTTGAAAATGGTCAAATCCTTGAAATGAAAGCATTGATTCTTCATATTCACATCAATAGGTGTTGTTTGAGCTTCCATATGTGTATTCTTTCTAAAACTCCCAAATTCACCAATAAAACTCCTATGAGATTTAAAGAGCTAACAGAACTGTGGGATAAGCTATAATGTTTGTTTCTTACTTTGACTTCTTCTCCACCTTAATAGCATGCTTCCTTACTTTGACATTTCCACTTCTATTCACTCTCATTTCTATCTTGAAGGGTCATAACTCCGTTTTTGGTGTTCTCAGCTTAAAAATGATCAAATCCTTGAAATAAAACCATTTATTCTTCATATTCACATCAATAGGTGTTGTTTAAGCCTCCATATGTGTCTTCTTTCTAAAACTCCCAAATGTACCAATAGAAACTCCTATGAGATTCAAAGAACTAACAGGCTGTGGGATAAATTATAATGTTTGTGTCTTACTTTGACTTCTTCTCCTTAATAGCATGCTTC